>ML420831.1:0-39132 GCA_005239525.1 Nicotiana knightiana | reverse complement strand
CCCCCCCCCATCCAAAGACAATCTACATGGTCCAAAGGGAATTTGCATCATGTTTAAATTTACAAATTCTTCACGCATATATTGTATTTTAAGTTTGCAAGCAATATTAGGAGCAAATGTTCTCCTAACAGAAGCAATCTTCGCTCCTGTTTCCATTCAACACTCATATCCCTCAAATTGTTGCAAGCGTAACCGATCATCATCCGTACCTAGTCTCGTTTATCTGTAACCGTTTTTCAAATCCCAATTGATCCTATTCGGAACACCTTGTCCATTCTTGCAACAACTCAATTGGCTTACTCCACTGTCAGATCCAAAACTACACACTGCCTGATTCTTGTAAAACCAGGGACATGTAGGCAACTCGGAAATCGGAGTGCAGCCTATATCTTTCAAATCGCCCTATGTTAAAATTGATCATCATATCTTTACCAGACAACTCTTTCATCCTTCCCGGGTAAAGAGGGGAAGTTGTTGATACCCAATTTTTTCCATATATATTTTTTAAATACATATATACTTTAAAAATAGTGCATGAGCACCAACCAGCATTTTTTCATAATTTTTAAAGATTTTTAAATCAATTTAATCCCATGTTTTATTATATAAATAATCATTAATTGCATCACAAATAATTTTTATGATGATTTTATCATCTAATTTCATAATTTATATCCATATTGATCTTTAAATATTTTGGTACATTTATTATAATTACATCTGCATTTTTTGGCTAAAATTACATATTTTGCAATAATAGCCCATATGTATGCATAATTACATTATTTATACAGAAAATGACTTTTTATATTTTTATAATATTAAGTAATTATTTTAACTTATTTTTTATGCACATGTGATATTTTTTTATTTGTTAATTACTTTTTATAAATTATTTATTTGTTAAAAAGGGTATTTAAAATCTAGCCCCTAAAATCCCCATTTCCGGATTTAACCCAACACCCTTACTAGCCCAATACCCCTAGCCCAAGAACTATTATCTCAATCCCCATACCCATTTAAAATACCCGACCCAGGACCCTTCTAATCGTGACCGTTGATCTCTAAAGATCAACGGTCCATATCTAATACCCCCTACTTAACTATACCAAACCCCAACCCTAACTCATTTACCTCTTCACCCGCCGCCCTTAAACTCTCATACTCCCCTTCTCTCTTTGTCAAACTCTAGCGCCATCACTCCCAATCCTCTCCGATTCCGGCTCAAACATGGAATCAATCCATGATTTGCTTACCTATTTTGTAATATTCTGCCCTCATACGCATGTTGTTGACATCACTTGGTTCTTGCCCTATTTTTGGAAAGAACTACCTCAATAACGGGAAGATTCACCCTGATTTTATGAAGATCTGGACGATATTCCGTCTCTATACATGCTATATTGAACAATCCTTGTATTTTTGGCCCGATTCAAGGCATCAGTCTCAACTAGGGTTTGAGATATTTCCTTATTCTTTACTAATTTCTAATTGATACTCTTTCCTTTCTCGTATTTGACTGATATTTTCCTTATTTATGTTTAATCTACTGTGTTCCTTTATTGTTTACTTTATTTCGCCCTAAATCTGATTTTAATCTATATTTGTATGATATTTTCCTTATTCTCTGTTGTATCCCCTTATTTTAAGTGTTACTTGTATGATTACATTCTGGTATTCTCTGTTAGTTCATTGAACTCCATCGTTTATGTATGATTTGCCCTAAAAATTAGACTCTAATTGATTTGTGTTTAATACTTACCATGTTTCATATTTATACTATAATACTATATAAACCCCTCCTCTTTCCCCTTTTAGACAGACTCAAATCATTATATTCTCACTAAGGAACTTAGGGCTTGGTTATGTATTCTCTTTCTTGGCCGGCTGAAAGCCAATGCCAAATAATTCTGGGCTCTCGACTATTGTGGTGTATTTCTTGTTTTCTTGCCTAACTGGTGAGTGACTATTCCTTTGTCATTTTACTTCTATGAATTGTTTGTGAACCAGCATATTTAAAGTCCATTATGATCATGACTCTGCCAGTTTCATGTTTATGTGATTTTCTTTAGTTCTATAATTGACGTTATTAGTTCTGAGACTATTTGTATTGAATAACACGAATCCTCTTAGGGATTAGCTTAATGTCTTTTAACTTGTTTCATATATGTTGTTTTGCTAGTTCTAAACTTGTCCTAAACTTAGCATATTTAGGTTAATACTAGTATGTTCATCTGCTAATCAATCTGAAATCTTTACAACCTTGTACTATTATGTCTTGGCTGTATTAAATCCCTTTTCTGTCATTCATGTCCTTTGATAACTTGTCGGCTGGTGTGTCTTTCATTCCTTGGATTCCACATGATTACTTCACTTATTCCTTAATACCATGTCTCAATGTTTTCCTGTGATTAGACAAAGTTGTCATAAATGTTAGCATGTATACTTAGCTTAATTAGGCCTTTTAGATTTTAACTTAATAAAACTGTATACTTGAGCATGAACAACTTTGCAAATCTTGCAAATTTGTCTTCTTAGTGCAATTTTGCCTACATATTCTATGTTTCAAACTCTGTGATGATGGCTTTTCTAAACTCAAACCTATTTTAAAATATGTCCTTTACCATTGTCTCTTTTTGTATATTGCTACCTCAAACTCCTATTCTTAGGTCCTTAGGTTCTATCCTTAACTTCCTCAGTGTGAGCATTGCTCGGGGTCCATGTGAGACCCTTGTGAACTATGACACACTGGGGTTTGGTTCCTAATCTCCTTTTAATTATTTCTGAGCATTTGGTTCTCTAGTTTGAGCATTTCCCTAGGTCCCATGAGGCCCTTGGAAACTTTGACACATTGGAAACCTGGTTCCAATGTACTATGAATCCCTATGTTGTGTTGTTTTTATAGTGGAAGGCCTGGTTCCCGGGTTATTTGGTCCTATGAAGGCTCCCTACAGTGTAATTGTTACCATTATGTAATTCATTTGATATTCTGGGTTGTAATAACTCTATAATAACATATTTGGGGGATATTTAGTGAAGCTGGGGGTGTTTTACTTATATCTTTTTGTTAAAACTTGGCAGAAATCCTGCCTATAGGATTTAATTACGCTGATCAAACTATGTGAATACTATGTTGTGTTTATAAATCCTGCCTATAGGAATTTCATGATCATTTTGATTCTGTGTTTTTACATTATCATACTAGAGATCCTGCTTATAGGACTTTCGTTTAATTCTGTACATTAGAAATCTTGTTCATAGGATCTATACATGTTTGCATTAGCAATCATGCCTATAGGACTTTGTTGTGTGAGGTAATTATCTTTCCTGGCAATCTATTTAAATTATGCCTTTATACGGTTAATAGATATCATGCCTATTGGACTAAAATCTGTTTCAAACTTAGAAATCCTGCCTATAGGTTTTAAATCAATCCTGCAATAGATATCATGCCTATAGGACTAAAATCAGCACTTAGAAATCATGCCTATAGGCTTTAAATCAATTCAGCATTTAGAAATCATGCCTATAAGGTTTATATCAATTCAGCAATTAGAAAGCATGTTTATAGGATTGAAAAGTAGTAAAACCTATCTCTATATGTTAAAATTCGTGCTACACCAAGAAATCCTGGCTATAGGCCTGTAATCAATAAGCTCGTAGAAATCATGCCTATAGGATCCTGTTGGTCGATTATGAATCCATTCGCTACTGTCAATCACTTAGGCAATATATCTGTAGGACTTAATAATGATCCTGGGGTTATAACTGTGACATATTACTGCCTGAAGTGCCCAGGTTCATGATGAATAAAATCAGTAGGCAAACAAACAGGTCTTAATGCTCACCTTAATAAAACTGTCTCTGCATTCTATTTTCCCACATAGATATAGTGCCTATAGGATTCTAAAGTTAATAAAGTTTGCTAATTCAATTGCATGTTTTTTGTTGTCTATGTGTGGAGGTCAATGTGAGCCCATACTTGTTCCTTATCTGAAAGTCCTATTTATTATTGTTTGGCGCCTAGATTTTACATTTTAGTAATATAGGTTGGTCTAGAACTACCCCCAAATAGAGGTCCTAATAGCTCCAAGACCATAGGTAAGGGACGGGTAGTGCACGCATAAGGAACGAGCTAGAAACTGCTAGAACACTTAAGTAATAACTTTAAGATAGTAATTGGGTAGTAAGGAGATGATATCCCATGCGTTAATACTATGAGTAACACCCCGACTTGAGAGAGTTACAAGTATTGTATGGAATGATCCTATAGGCTAAAAAACTTAGGACCCCCTAGACTCTTGTTTAAAATAGATTGAATACCGTATTTTTCCAAGTTTCTTTCTCCCCTTTTTAGACTAATTCGCGTAATTTAAGTTCGGTCGGGACCCAGCATTGTGGACCTCAGGGGTGTCTAACACCTTCCCCTCAAGATAATTTGAGCCCTTACCCGATCTCTGGTGATGTAAACTGGTTAAATGAGTTAATTTCTCTAGGTTCCCTAACGCACTTTAATCCGTTAGGTGGCGACTCTTTCAATTCCTTAAACTCATCCCAAAAATTAGTTTGTCCCAAAAACGTCGAAACCCGATTTCGAGAGAAAAAGGGGGCGCGACAGTCGAGTGATGGTTCTACGGTGTGTGATGGGTTCTTGGCTTTTTAAAGTGGAGCTATTCAGGGCCTCAAATCGCCGAACGGCGTGCTAGATCTCAAAAAGACCAGTTGGGTTGTTACACCATGGTCTTAGTATGAGATTTGGGTTAGATTTATTACCTGAGTGTTCATTAGATTTTATAAATAAATTATAGTTTTAGTTGGATAATTATTTTATATTATATATTTTTTAATGCATTTGGATTTGTACGTATTTCTCTCAGTGCTTATATAATAGGTTAAGAGTAAAGAAATTAGTTCTCCTGGCGGGTGTGTTAGCTGAGTTCCAGTCATGTCTTGGGGCTAGTTTGGGACGTGACATAACCAGCATATGTTGTTATTTGGCGTTACTCTTGGGTTTCATTCGTTTTATTTTCTGTCAAATTATTCAACTCATTGTTATGATTATATGAATATTTTCTAGCTCTATTTAAATATTAGAAAACATGAAGAGAGAAATAAATGAAGAATTATCGCCATGATTTTTCTATATTTCCTCCTTTATATCCCATGGAGATGGAAAATTTTGAACTCCTTCTCCTATGTTTCCTCCTTTATATCCCAGGGAGATGAAAAACTTAATGTTGGTGAAAATACAATTACAATTGAAAAATAAAATGAAGAAAATAAAATATTTCAAGGCTATATCTCACTCTCTTTAAGGAGATTCAAGCCCACTACAGGAAATTATTCACTGGTCTAGCAGTAATTCTCTTGACTTGTCTCCCCATGATATAATAGCCCAATCACGTCGTATGACTCGAACAAACTCTGGACAAGTTGTTGAGTCCGCAGCTCCACCAAGATGAACACATTCATTCAACAAAAGTAAAACTCTCTTCTTCTTTTTTTATAACTTTAACCTTACTTTATTGAAAAACTCTACAATTATTTTTTTTCACACCACAATATGGAAGAAGGACTCCTATTTATAGGTGTAGGAATTCTTTCTTGAACTAAATTGGAAGAAAGTAGGATAATAATTTATGAAATAATGGATAAAATGGGATAATTAGTGTGTAATTAGTGGTAGAACATGGGATAAGAGTTACAAAAGAGTTATATCCATTTTCTACATCATGGAGTACTGGGTGTTATGGGAGTTATGGCCATTTTCTACATCATGGAGTAGTGGGAGTTATGAGAGTTTTATTTAATAATAAAATGCTATTATACTAATATTCCCCCACTCATTTTAATATTATAATATAAGAGAATTTACCAGTTGAAGGGAGACTATCTTGCATAATGAAGGTGTGCTCTGCATTGAACCTCCACTTTGCAAAACAACAATCTTTACGCCAGAGTCAGTAGTGGTCTCAGACTTGAACTATGACTGCTTTAGGGAAATAAATTATCACTGCTTATACATAATAATCAAGGTGTTGACATGATCTTTATTATCCATCACATTACAATCTTGTGCTATCCCGATTTTCATGAGTGTTTTTGAGAACAATCCCAATTCTCATAGGAAACGGCCTACTTCCACACTCACATAGGTGAAATCTTTCAAGGGTGCTCCTGTAACTCTAACACCCCACTTATATGAGCTACAGATTTTTATTAAGATTTAATAAAACTCTACCTCGCAAATCATTACAGGATAAATGCACTCACACCATAGTGATGGAAAAAAAAATAAAAATAATGCATTTCAAACCAATCCATCATATGATTCGTTCTCCCTATTTAACCTGGTTATAGGATCTCTAGTCCCCGGGTTAGGTTTCCTCATATATGACTTATGAGCTTATGTGCTTCAATATCATCCCCCTCGATGTGCTCCAGACCCTTTCTCTTGCTAAGCCCCTGGTCAGTGGATTTACAAGATTATCACAAGATTTAGTATAATCAACATTAATGGTACCACTTGTCAAATATGATCTCATAGTACTGTGTTTCCTCCTTATAGGTCGGGATTTACCATTGTAATAACAGCTTTTTACTCTACCAATTGCAGTGGTGCTATCACAATGAATTAAAATAGGAGGAATTGATTTTTCAAAATAAGGAATTTGAAAATAATAAATCTCTCAACCATTTCGCTTCCCCACTAGCTGAAGCTAAAGCAATTAGCTCAGCCTCCATGGTAGAGTTAGCAATTGTTGTTTATTTTTTTGATTTTCAACAAATAGCACCACCTCCCAAAGTAAAAATATAACTTGTAGTAGAACAGGAATCTCTAGATAATTTGTTCCAATCTGCATCAGAAAATCCTTCGAGTATTGCAAGATATTTTTATAAAATAAGCCATAGATTTTTGTACCAAGTAAATACCTCATAACTCTTGCTATGGCATGCCAATATTCATTACCTGGCTTGCTTGTAAACCTACTAACTACTCCTACTACATATGCAATATCAGGGTGAGTACAATCAGCCACATATCTCAAGCTTCCAATTAAGTTAGCATATTATTCCTTTGATTTATCACATTACTGTCACTTTGTATAGAAAATAAGTGAACACTTGAATAAAAAGGTGTTACAACATGTTTGCAATCAATAATTATATTTTATCAAAATTTTCTCAACATAATATGACTGGTCAGGGAAAATTCCATCACATGTTCTAGTAATCTTCATTCCAAGAATGAAATTTGCCTCTGTAACGACCCGGTCCGTCGTTACGTAAAACCTGCATTTATGATTACTATTATTGACTTGTCATAGGTTGGTTATTCTATTATTGATGTGTTAGAGTCGATAGGCTTGAAATTGGAATGGTTAAATGAGAATTCAGTAACTTAGTCTTTAAAAGATAGCCTTATAATGGAAAAAGTCAATTGAGAGTTGAGTTATTGGTAAACGACCTCAGAATGCAGATTTTATGGCTCGGATAGCTTCGTTAGGTGATTTGAGACTTAGGAGTGTGTTCGGAATATTTTTGTGATGTCCGGTGTAGAATTAGGCTTAAATTGGCGAAAGTTAGTTTTGGTAATTTTTGGTTGGCAGTGGAAAATAGGATATCAGGGTCGGAATGGAATTCTGGAAGTTGGGACAGGTTTGTAATGTCATTTTGGATATGTCTGCAAAATTTCAGGTCAATCGGAGTTGTTTTGGATAGTTTCGGCAACATTGGTGGACTTAAGAAATTTTAAAGTTCTTAGGCTTGAATCCGATGTAAATTTGGTGTTTTGATGTTAGTTTTTTTGTTTTGAGAGTGAAACTAAGTTGGAATGATGTTATGGGATGTGTTGGTAACTTTGGTTGGGGTCCCGAGGGGATCGGGATTGAGTTCGAGTGATTAACGGGCATTATTGGACTGAAAACACTACTGTGTCTGGTGTTTTCACAGCTGAAGATTGTTCATTGCGATCGCATAGGTAGGCGTGCGATCGCGTATGGTTAAAATGGACCAGGGTGAATTTTTTCAGTGCGATCGCAGAATACGGGTCGTGATCGCGTAGCTTTGGGGGTCAGTTCAGTGCGATCGCGTGGGGTTCATCGCGATCGCGTAGAGGAAAACTGGGCGTATGGGGTTGGCTGGCGATTGCACTGTGCGATCGTGTGCACAGTGCTGCGATCACGGAGGTCAAAAGAATTGGTCTATGCGATCGCGTGGCTTGGACCGCGATCGCAGAGAGGAAATCACTGGGCATATTTAAATAAACTCTTTCGCGACTTAAACCTTATTTTACACCATTGTTGGGCGGAAAAGAGCTTTTTGAACGTATTTTGAAGGAGAAAATCACTAGGTTGCTTAGAGGTAAGTAATTTGATTATTAAAACCCGTTTATGGGTGATTATAGACTATAATCTCAGTGTTTAATTCATGAAAAACAGTAGAAAAATAGGATTTTGGGGCTTGAGAATAAGAGACCTTTAGGGGTCTATTTTAGGGGTCAAACAGACTCCAATTTTGGTGTTTTAAATATGTAAGGAATCATGGGAGGATGAAGAACACTTTTTTGTAAAAATTTCTGAGTTTTGAGACGCGGGGCCGGGGGTCGGGTTTTGACCGGTTTCGGGTTTTTGGCTAAATTTGATATTTTTCGATTGTGTGCAGATCTAGGTACACTGGGACCTGGTAGCGGATTTTGAGCAGAGGATCTGAGTTTCTATTAGAGTTGTCGAGGTAGCAGTTGGCGATCCCGGCCTCTCCTTCTCTTTCTTTATTCCACCTATTGCTTTTATTTTGAGACAATATTGTCCATTTCCCCTTTTCTTTACTTTATGTTATAGTAGCTCATGACTGAGTGACACTGGATCCGGGTTGGAGGTTTTGAATTCAGTTTTCAAATATTGTTTTACATTTCAGATTTCTTGATATTATTAATAAATTCATTTAAAAATCACATTTATACTGGAAATGGAATTTAGCTTATTTAAAAAGGGAGGCTTGCCTGGTTCCACGACAGGCGCCATCACGACTCCGAAATTGGGTCGTGACAGCCTCACCCAAATCTTTCATGTCAAAATGGCTACTAAGCATGCTTTTAGTTTCTCCAATAACATTCATGTTAGAGTCAAATATTAACAAACCATCAACATAGAGGCAAACAGTTACATGTGAATTATTCCAAGACTTATGATAGATGCATTTATCACACTCATTTGATTTAAAACTATTTTCAATCATGCAGGAATCAAACTTTTCATGTCATTGCTTAGGTGCATGTTTCAAGCCATATAGGGATTTCGTAAATTTACACACTTTACTTTCTTGGCATGCGTCTGTAAAACCCTTAGGTTGATTCATATAAATTTCTTCATCTAGGTCCCCATTTAAAAAAGTAATTTTTAAATCCATTTGACGAATATGTAAATCAAAAATTGCAGCAATAGCAATTATAAATCTAATGGATGTAATTCTAGTTACCTGAAAAAAAGTATTAAAAAATTCTAGGCCTTCTAGTTGCTTAAAACCTTTAGCAACTAACCTACATTTATACTTATCAACGGGTCCATCCGGTTTTAACTTTTTTCTTAGGACCCATTTGCACCCAATTGTTTTACAACCTGGTGGTAAATCAACCAACTTCCAAGTTTTATTAGAAATTAGTGACTCAATTTCATCATTTACAGCCTCTTTCCAAAAAATAACATCAGGTGATAATAAAGCTTCTTGTAAAGTAAGAGGGTTATTTTCAATATTAAAAACATAAAAATCAGGACCAAAATCTTTTTCTATTCTAGCTATTTTACTTCTTCTTAACTCAAAAGCGTCGTTTTCTTCATTTTGCAAAATAGAAGCAGAAGAACTAGGCATAGACAAAAAATTATTTTTACCTCTTTGACCCCCACTACTTTTTGACTCAAATGGGGATTTATTTTCATGAAAAATAGCATCACCTAATTCTATAATTATATTCTCTTCAAGATTTAAAAATCTATAGGCTGTACTATTAGAAGCATAACCAAGAAAATCACAAGTGGTAACTTTTTTAGCCAATTTTGTTATTTTAGGATCCGTTAGCCTAACATAGGCTAAACAACCCCAAACTCTCAGATAACCCAAATTTCGCTTGTAATTTTAACTCAAATGGTGTCAATTTTATTTTCTTATGAGGCACTTTATTCAACACAAAATATGCAGCCAAAATAGCTTTACCCCACAAATTTAAAGGTGAGCATGGCATTAGTTAACTCTACCAAAGTTCTATTTTTTCTTTCAGTCACACCATTTGATGCAGCAGAATAAGGTGAGTAGTTTCATGAATTATTTCCAATGATCTAACTAAAGAATTAAATTCATTAAACTCATATACACGACCTCTATCACTTCTAATTCTTTTTATTTTTCTACCGAATTGATTTTCAACCTCATGGAGATAATTTTTAAAATTTTCAAACGTATCACTTTTCATCAACTAAACATATGTGTACTTAGAGAAATCATCAATAAAATTGATAACATATCTATTTCCTCTATGAGTTAAAATTCCCCCAACTTCACAAATATCAGTGTGAACTAATTCTAATAATTCAATTTTTCGTTCAACTTGAAAATGAGACCTTTTAGTTATTTTAGCTTTACTATAAGTCTCATATTTTTCAAAATTCTTTTTAATCATTGGGATTAATCCTAAATTACTCATGATTCCCACATAACGATTATTAATATGACACAAATGAGCATGCCAAAAATTAGTAGACGAAAGCATATAAACAGAACTAGAAGAAGTTTTATTCATCCCAACATTCAACTTGAACATCTCTATCACATGAATACCCTTTACCCACAAAAATACTCTTTTTCATTATTACATATTGATCACTCTCAATAATTTGTTTGAAGCCTGCCTTGTTAAGAAAAAAACTAGACATTAATTTTTTTCTCATTGAATAAGTATAAAGTACATCGTTCAACGTTAATACTCTTCCTGAAGTAAACTTCAACTCGACCTCTCCCGTTTCAAGCACCTGGGTTGTGTGAACATCACCAAGCATGATGGTTTTGGGCTCCTCAAATGGAGTATACACTTTAAACCAATCTCTATCATAGCAAACATGACGGTTTTCTCCATAAACAGCCCACCAATCCATCAACATTTTCTACCATGTTTAATGTATGTTATCACCGCCACAAGTGGCTCTTCGGTAACGTTTGCCTGTGGTGTAGGACCACGTTTCCGAAATTTACAAAATCGAGCAATATGCCCAGTCTTGCCACAGACAAAGCATGGTTTCGCAATTTGAACTTGTTCATTTTGTGCTTGGTTGTTTGCACCATTATTCTTCTTGGGAGGTCTAGCATAATTTTTCTTAAAAGTCTTCTTCTTCGACTTCAAAGAAGTGTTTTGTGAGTTTCAGGAGTAATATTATTTGAATTAATTAAATTTACCTTTGTAGTAACGGGTTGTAGAGTGCTCTCTTCCTATTGCATAAGTGCATCTTGTCCTCTTGACTCTTCTTCCTTGCGAATTTGCATATCAACGTCTCAACTGAGTTTTTTATTTTTTTTTGGTCACATAGTTTTTGAAATTCCCTCCATGAAGGTGGTAATTTATCTATTATGCCACAAACAATAAGGTTGTCTCCAATTTTAATATCCTCAGACCTGAGCTCTCCAACGATCATTATGAAGTCTTAAGCTTGATCTACTACAGATTTGTTGTTCACCATTTGAAAACGAAAAAAATCTACTAGCAGCATATTTTTTCGCATCTGCCTCCTCGGTATCATACTTGCTCTGCAATGCTTTCCAAATTTTCTTTGCAGTAGAGTAAGTTCTATCATAATAATCATTAAAATTATCAGATAGACAATTAAGAAGATAATACCGAGACTTGTATGAATCATCATTGTATTTTTCAATTTTTTCTTGAAGCGAAATTAGCTCATCATCATTTATGGAGGAGTTGCCTACTTTACTTGGATTTTTCCAAGTTAAATAATAAGGAACATTGAGAAGACTCAAATAAAAAGTATTTTATCCTTCCATCTCTTGAAATGAGTACCGCTGAAACGGAATGTCTTGTTGAGATCTCCCACCTTGATATCCGCATATTTTTCAACTGTAGTCATCTGAATCTCCTTAAAATTATTGGTGAAAATACAATTACAGTTGAAAAATAAAATGAAGAAAATAAAATATTTTCAGGCTGAGGCGCGGATATCTCGCTCTCTTTAAGGAGATTCAAGTCCACTGCAGCAAAGTCTTCATTGGTCCAGCAGTAATTCTATTGACTTGTCTCCCTTAGGATTCAACAGCCCGATTACGTCGTATGACTCAAACAAACTCTGGACAAGTTGTTGAGTCCAAAGCTCTACCAAGATGAACACCTTCCTTGAACAAAAGTAAAACTCTCTTCTTCTTTTTTTCACAACTTTAACCTCACTTTATTGTATCCTTGAATTAAATTGAAAGAAAATGGGGTAAAGTTATGAAATCATAGAGAACATGGGATAATTAGTGTGTAATTAGTGGTAGAATATGGGAGAAGAGTTACAAAAGAGTTATGGTCATTTTCTACATCATGGAGTAGTGGGTGTTATGAGAGTTATGGCCATTTTCTTCATTATGGAGTAGTGGGAGTCATGAGAGTTTTATTTCAATAATAAAATGCTATTATACTAACACTTAAAACTCCTTTTGCCTATGAGTTTAATGGTAAAATAAGATAAGCAACCAAGAGTTCCAGTGTCTTATGTCGTCTCCTACTGCAAAAATTAAAAATCCTCAACTTTTGTTTAAGCTATTCATTTCATCAAATTATCTAATTGACAGAGGGTGCGTCTTGAGTTGTTGATATTTTGTATCATAAATTTTGCTTCTGTTCAATAATGATTGAGAGAAAATCAAACTTATTTCGATTCGGTGATCGATTTGTTAATTTGTACATGAACCGATAATTTAGTTGCTCGAACTGTACCCTCATATTTTTGTGGCTAGTGGCAGTATTTTAACATACTTTTTAGGCATTCTCCGTAGACTCTCTCTTGAGCGGTGCACTAGTAAAACGCCCTCAATCTCACATGTGGGTCTTAGTTCTATGAGACTTACGCTTCAAGAATTTAATTGTACACCTTAAACACGCCCAACGCCCAACGTTCAGGACTCGCCTGACATTTCCTATGCAAATTATGTGTCGAGATCTTAATAGTATTATTGACTCTCAAATTCCTTAACAAAAAAAGGGTAAATGTTCCATATTCGTCAAAAGAAATATGTAGATCGAAAATAACTCAAATAACGAGCAACAGTATTGAAAATTTACTAATTGAGAACATCGCCATGGTGAATATCATTGATTTTTTTGTAAAAAATAGATAGCTTAAGTTTATATTTTTGTATATAGTCAAAATCGGACTTGCCTAATTTTGTATAGTTAACCGAGATCGGAATGGCAGGTCAAGGTTCGACCTCACGTTGTATTGAACTATGACATGGAGTTAGATTGCTAAGCTCATGAATCAGTGATCGATCAAGACCGAGGTCAGTCACGATCGAGATCGAGCGAGATTGAAGGAAGCCTGCTGAGTCGAATAACGGAAGGCCAAGATATTCGCGGTGGGGCAAGGATCGTAGCGAAAATCTCGGTACGTAACAAATCAAGACCGGTTATTTAGCCAATCATGTAATTTCCTTCTCTATTTGGAATTGTATCATAAGTAGAATTCTCCTACTATATAAGGGGGGTCCTAATCATTTTGTAATCATCTCATTCACTCATAATAAATCTATTTTACATTTTCTCTCTTAAGCATTATTGCTCTGTTGTTCAGTTCATATTTTTCAATTATACGCTCAGTCGGTTCGAGGGCGATCTAGCTCGAGGGCCAAGCTGCATTTTATATTGGTTTGCTTTATTTTACAGTTAATTTCTAACATCAACTCACATATTTTCTCAATTTATGACAAGTGAAAATATTTAAAACCACTTATAAATTTAATTATTATCCGATTTTAAGGGTAAATAGTTTGAGTCAGTGTGGGGCTAAGGATAATAGTGATTGCATGGTACTAATTTTCATAACACACATTGCTTTACACTTGTTCTTGTAAGAGTTTTTGATTTCAGGATCAGCATGTCAAACTCTCAGGCAGCACCCACACACTTCGACAACGGCCTTGGTTTTCATGACGAAAACGACAACGTAGCTGCCCCAGGAAATGAAGTGCCTCTAGTTGACCTCGAGGGAGTACCAGTTGCAGACCCCATCGACGTCAGTTCCCATGTTGCCCTGAATGCAAACGTGGGCTCAACCCCGAAAAAAACATATGCAGATACATTCGATCATCCGGTCAGAACACAAAAGGGCGGTGAAGACGGCGGAATCAGCCTTCGAATAACCATGCACCTAGTAGGGACGAACTAGAGCCATCGCTGGAGGTTGTTCATAGGGCCGAACCAGTGCCGAGGAGGTCAAACGCGAATGAATCAGGGGCCGACCCCACTATTATGAGAATGTTCGAGGACCTGACAAAGCGAATTGAATCAGGAGAGAAGAAGATTGAAGCGAATAATAAAAAGGTGGAAACATATAACTCCCGAGTTGATCAAATTTTGGGGGACCGCCGATTTTGAAGGGTTTGGATTCAAAAGTTCGTGCAAAAGCCTTTCCTCCCGATCGCGGCTCCTAACCCATTCCAAAGAAATTCCACATGCCAGAAATTCCCAAGTATAATGGAACTACTGTCCCAACGAGAATGTACTTCCTACACATGCGTAAAAAAGGGGAATAATCTAGAGCACGATGAGATTGAGTCCGTACTACTGCAAAAATTTGGAGAAAACTTATCTAATGGGGCGATGATATGGTACCATAATTTGCCACCCAACTCCATTGATTCTTTTGCCATGCTCGCAGATTCCTTCGTCAAAGTACACGTCGGAGCCATAAAGGTCGAGAATAGGAAGTCGAACCTATTCAAAGTGAAGCAGAAAGACAACGAGATGCTCAGAGAGTTCGTATCTCGGTTCCAAATGGAACTTATGGATCTACCCCTGGTCGCCGATGATTGGGCAGTTCAGACTTTCACTCAAGGTCTAAACATACGAAGTTCGGTGGCCTCACAACAGTTAAAATAGAATGTTGATCGAATATCCAGCTGTAACCTGTGCCGATGTACATAATCGGTACCAGTCAAAGATTAGGGTCGAGGACGACCAATTAGGGGCTCCTTCTGGGTCCGTTTATCCAAACAGGACCGTCGGCAGAGTTCAAAGGGATATTGACCGAGAACCACAGTCGAACAGAGATTGATATCAGCCATACGGTGGAGATTGGAGAAACAACAGTCCGGGACGTAACCCCATTCGAAGTGATAGAATAAATGATCAAGGACAGAGCTCCAAAGGGCTCATGAGTAAGAGTGATTTCGACAGAAATGTCAAACCCAAAGAAGCACCTCGACTATCGGAGTACAACATCAACGTTGATGCGTCAGCTATTTTATCAGCCATCGGACGCATCAAAGACACCAGCTGACCTCGACCTCTACAGACTGATCCGGACAGAGAAATCCTAATCAAATGTGCAAGTTTCATGGCACCCATGGCCATAAAACAGAATATTGCAGATAGATGAGGGAGGAGGTAGCCCGTTTATTTAACGAGGGGCATCTTCGAGAATTCTTGAGCTACCAGGCTAAGAACCACTTCAGAGACGGGGATACAAACAGGAAGAATGAACAAGAAGAGCCACAACACATAATTCACATGATCGTTGGTGGGGTCGACATTCCACAGGGACCCATATTCAATCGTACCAAGGTGTCGATCACGAGGGAAAAACGAACTCGAAACTACATACATGAAGGGACTAGGGGTGGAAATATGGTTAAAAAATAGTTAACCACCCATATTATCCACTAAAAATGGGTTGGATAATGAACTTTTTAGAAATGGGTCGAATATGGATAAGAACTATATTATCCATTTAGAAAATGTATAACCAATGAGTAATTAATGAACAACTAATGGGTCTAACTTTTACATTTGTAAAGCCTCAAATTGGGGTTTCCTCAAGTTTGGGAGACTAAGAATTCTCTCAAAAGTGATCATATGCAAGAAGTCATGGATAATATGGTTACCCATATTATTTGTCGGTTAGCCCATTTTTTATCTGTATTAAATATGGGTCGGTCGGATATTTTATCTATTTTTTCGTTACAGGTTTTTTACTCGAACCATATCCGAACTGACCCGCCCGTTTGTCACTCCTAGAAGGGACCTTGTCTTTCAGTGACGAGGATGCAGAGGGGATCTCACAACTGCACAACGACGCACTGGTAATATCTGTTCTTATGAATAAAATTCAAGTTAAACGTGTTTTGATTGATCCAGGTAGCTCGGCCAGCATCATTCGATCGAGGGTCGTAGAACAGCTCCGCCTACAGGATCAAATTATGCCTGCATCCCGAGTTCTTAACGGCTTCAACACGGCAAGCGAAACCACCAAAGGTGAAATCACTTTTCCAATGAACGTGGTCGGGACCATCCAAGAAAGAGAGTTCCATGTGATCGAGGGTGACATGAGGTACAACGCCTGCTAGGAAGGACTTGGATCCATAGCGTGAGGGAAGTACCCTCGACCCTTCACCAAGTTCCGAAGTTCACAACACCAGAGGGAGTCAAAACGGTGTACGGGGAGCAACTCGCCGCCAAGGAGATGTTTGCGGTCGACGAAGTGATACCGGTGTCAGCACTCTCATCAGCAAAGGGATCAGATTCGAAAAGAAAATAGGAGGTCAAATAGCAACCACAGATAATAGCCTCGACCCAATCGGAGAAGAAAGGGACAGACGAGGAAGATGACTATTGGATCCCTCGATCCTTCATAATTCCCGATGCCTCCGACGCCACCAAATCAACAGTCGAAGAGCTGAACAAGTCATATTGATCGAGTATCTTCCCGAACCGAAAGTATATCTGGGCACGGGGTTAACTCCCGAGCTCAAGAAAAAACTTATTCAATTCCTTTTTGATAACATGGATTGCTTTGCTTGGTCCCATATCGATATGACATGGATCCCGCTGGAAATCACTACCCATCGATTAAGCCTGGACCCGAAGTTCCGACCGGTGAAGCAAAAAAGAAGGCCCCGGTCCGAGATTAAGCATGTATTCATCAAGGATGAGGTAACCAAACTTCTAGGATCCATTCGGGAAGTAAAATATCCCGAATGGTTAGCAAACGTAGTGGTAGTCCCTAGGAAGGGAAATAAACTTAGAATGTGCGTAGATTATAAATACTTGAACAAAGCATGCCCTAATAATTCCTTTCATTAGCCTAATATCGATCATATGATCGATGCCACGACCGGCCACGAGATTCTCAATTTTCTCGATGCCTACTCCGGGTACAACCAAATACATATAAACCTGGAGAATCAGGAAAAGACCTCGTTTATCACTAAAAAGTATGGCACCTACTGTTATAATGTAATGTCGTTCGGACTAAAAAATGCTGGTGCAACTTATCAACGCCTAGAAAACCAAATGTTCGAAGAAAAATAGGAAATTCAATGGAAGTTTATATTGATGACATGATAGTTAAGTCCATGCGAGCAAAGGACCATTTAAAGCATTTGCAGGAGATATACTGAGGAAGTATAATATGAAGCTCAACCTAGAAAAGTGTGCGTTCGGGATTGGCTCGGGAAAGTTTCTTGGCTTCATGGTGTCCAATCAGGGGATCAAAATCAACGTCGATAAAATCAAAGCCATCGAGGATATCACGGTCGTGGATAATGTAAAGGCCCTACAGAGGCTAACGGGGCACATAGCCACCCTAGGGCGATTCATTTCGAGATCCTCAGATAGGAGCCCACCAACTCTTCTCGGTGCTTAAAAAGAAGAATAGATTTTCATGGACTCTGGAATGCCAACAAGCCTTGGAGGAACTAAAGCGATATTTATTGAGCCCGATGCTGTTTCACACCCCGAAAGCGAACGAGCAGCTTTACTTGTAATTGGCAGTCTCGGAAATAGCAGTAAGTGGAGTCTCAATCGGAGAAGAATAAGGTACGCAATTCCCTATCTATTATATTAGTTGGACCTTAGCTGAGTCCGAAACAAGATATCCACACTTAGATAATTAGTGCTTGTTTTAATAAGTGCCTCTAGGAAATTAAAACCATATTTTCAATGTCATCTGATATGTGTTATAACAACTTATCCACTTCGAAATATATTGCACAAACCCGAGATTTCGGGTCGGTCGGCCAAATGGGCCGTAGAAATCAGTGGGTACGATATTGAATATCGACCCCGAACCACCATCAAGTCTCAAATCTTAGCGGACTTCGTGGATGACTTCACGCCGGCCTTCATACCCGAGGTTGAAAAGAAATGTTAATAAAATTAGGTACGTCCTTGGGAGTCTGGATTCTCTTTACGGACGGTGCTTCGAAGCGAAAGGGTTCGGGCTGGGTATCGTACTAAAACCACCCATGGGTAATGTAGTCAGACAATCTACCATGACTTCGTAATTAACAATGAGGCCGAGTGTGAGGCCATGATTGCAGGTCTCGAGTTGGCTATAAGCTTGGGAGCAGAGATCATCAAGGCCAAGTGTGATTCCCTCCTCGTGGTAAACAAGGTTAACAGAACTTTTGAAGTCTGAGAAGATTGGATGCAAAGGACTTGGATAAAATACAGGAAACTTTACGTCAATTCAAGGAATGGACCTTGCAACATGTACCTCGAGAACAGAACAGTGAGGTCGACGCTCTTACAAACTTAGGTTCATCGATCGAAGATAACGAGATCAACTCAGGGACCGTCGTACAACTCATGAGATCGGTGATCGAAGAAGGTCACGCCAAGATTAACTCCACAAGTTTGACCAGGGATTGGAGAATAAA
Organism: Nicotiana knightiana; assembly: GCA_005239525.1. NCBI lineage: Eukaryota > Viridiplantae > Streptophyta > Magnoliopsida > Solanales > Solanaceae > Nicotiana > Nicotiana knightiana. The sequence goes on along the minus strand of ML420831.1, from coordinate 20,220 downwards.
GTACATAGAGTACTTAAAGAATGGGAAACTTCCATCAGATCCAAAGGAGTCGCGAGCTCTACGTACAAAAGCAGCATGGTTCACTTTGTCCGAAGATGGAGCGCTGTTTAGAAGGATGATCGATGGACCGTTGGAAATATGTTTAGGACCAGGAGACACCGAATACGTCCTATAGGAAATTCACAATGGCACTTGAGGAAATTATTCTGGTGACGAATCATCGGTCCACAAAGTTATTAGAGCAGGATATTATTGGATCGACATGGAGAAAGATTCAAAGGAATTCGTTCGAAAATGTGACAAATGCCAAAGGTATGCGCCAATGATTCACCAACCCGGAGAGCAGCTCTATTAGGTCTTATCCCCATGACTGTTCATGAAATGGGGAATGGACATCATCGGCCCTCTCCCATCGGCCCCTAGTAAAGCTCAGTTTATTTTATTTATGACTGATTATTTTTCTAAGTGGGTTGAAGCACGGGCTTTCGAGAAAGTCAGAGAAAAAGAAGTCATAGACTTCATTTGGGACCACATTATATGTCGATTCGAGATGCCTTCCGAGATTGTATGTGATAATGGGAAGCAATTCATCAGCAACAAATTGACTAAATTTCTCGAGGATCACAAGATCAAAAGAATTATATCGACACCTTATCATCCAAGAGGGAATAGACAAGCCGAATCAACCAACAAAACCATCATTTAGAATCTTAAGAAGATATTGACCGATGCCAAAGGAAAGTGGAGAGAGATACTGCCCGAGGTTTTTTGGACATACCGAACAATGTCGAAGTCTAGTAGGGGAGCAATGTCGTTCTCGTTAGTCTATGGCACCGAAGCTCTTATCTCGATCGAGGTCGAAGAACCTAGCATCAGGTTCTGATATGCAACAGAAGAATCAAATAACGAGGCCATGAATACGAGCCTAGAATGTTTGGATGAAAAATGCGAAGCCGCCCTCGTCCGATTAGCCGTACAAAAACAGTGGATCAAAAGGTACTACAATCAAAGAGCCAATCTTCGACACTTTAACATCGGGGACTTGGTTCTAAGAAAAGTCACCCTCAACACCCGAAATCCGAATGAAGGAAAATTGGGTCTGAACTGGGAAGGACAGTACCAAGTTCTTGAAATCACCGGAAAAGTATCCTACAAGCTCGGCACAATGAACGGCGAACAACTACCGAGAAATTGGAACATATCACTCCCAAAATGATACTACTTCTAAGGTACGGCCCCTTCCATTTTCATTTATATTTTAAACTAACTCTTGCAGATGTTCGACCAGAAACAGTGATGGGTTCTTCGACACGAAGTCTTTAGGTCTGAATGCACGTGTTGCACTCTTTTTTCCTTAGACCGGTTTTGTCCCAAATAGATTTTTTGGTGAGGTTTTTAATGAGGCAACCATTGATCGTGCTAACTTAGAACAATTCAACAGTATCTGAGGCTTCTTTGCAATCAACCTTGAATACTGGGGGACATTGCCCTCGAATGTCAACATTATGCCAACTTTGTTACGAGGAAATTACTTCATAGCAGCAGGGTCTCGATAAGTAAAATTTGTAAGGGCCGGTCAAACAAATTGTGCCCGTGTAGTTTGTTCGAGCCCTGACACAAAACATGTACGTATGTATAATCATTTATAAAGAGAAGTATTTTTCTTTGCTGACATCTCTTGCCTTAGAAAAGTTTTCTACTTTACATTTCATGCTCTCGAACTGTTATGGAGACAAGCTTAAGGGTCAATCATAACCAGAGTTCGAATAATTACCCCCACACTCGGGGACTGCCGTCCGAAAAGTAAACGAGATCGAATTATTAAAACTTCGAGATCATAAGACCTTTTAGGTAATCCTCGAGTTTTATAGGCCACGGCCACCCTACTCAGGTACTGATACTTCAGGCAAGCTCGAAGTAAAATGGGAAAGTAAGCCCAATGGTAAAATCCTGAACTAAAAGACTACGTCCAAATTAACACGGTTCGGAGACGTCCGGATTTCGTAACAAAATAGGCCTTCGGAGACGTCCGGATTTCGTAACAAAATAGGCCTTCAAATTTTTCATAACCGGTTAAAAAGGCTACCCTCGGCAAAATCATATAAGGCTTTTATAATATCAAGCCTCGAAATCTGAAATGAGTACAAAATTGTTCGAACTTTCGAAGAACTCTTTATTTCGTGCTAAGGCATTACAAATTTTGTAGATACAAATGATAAAAAACTTTTTCAAGCCGAAAAGGGGAGAAAGCCATAAACAATCTTTTATAATGGCCAGATCGACCTAATACAAAATAATAATAACAATAACAACAACAACAACAACAACAGCAACAGCAACAACAACAACAACAGCAACAGCAACAGCAACAGCAATAGCAACAGCAACAGCAACAACAACAACAACAACAACAACAACAACATTAATAACAACATTAATAATAATAATAATAATAATAATAATAATAATAATAATAATAATAATAATAATAAGGGCTATTTTTTCTTGGAGTTCGAGAGACCATCCTCGCTCAAAAACCTAAAGGTTACCTTACTTCGAATTCGAGCAAGCACTCGCTCGAGCATAAAGCCTAAGGGCTATAATGGTTTCGCTTCAATCAAATTGTCTGAACCTCGGACCTTAGAATACAACTTCATAATTAGTTAAGACAGAAGTGAAATTTTTTATATATATATGTCAAAAATCATTTACAAGGGCAACATGAACCAATCAGAATTTTTTGTAAAAAAAAAAAGTCGAAACGGCCTTAAAAGAAACACAAAAGAGAAAATACAAATTCGAAGGGCCTAGTCTACTCCAGGAGCATCATCTTCACTCTCGAGGCCTTCTCCACTTTCAGACCCACTCAGGCTCTCGGAGTCGTCATCATCAGGAAAGGCCAACATTCTGGCTTCAGTTTCAAGCTTCTTTGCATTCACGATGTCGACTGTAAGATCGAAGCCACGAGCATGGATCTCCTCGAGAGTCTCCCTTCGAGACTGGGATTTAGCATGCTCGGCAACCTAGTTTGCTCAAGCTTGAGCAACTTCTGCAACCTCCTTTGCTCGAACTTGAGCAGATTCAGTGTCGGCCCGGTAGATGGCCACAATTACATCAGCATCAGCCTTGGCGGCTTTGACCTCAGATTTGGCCGTTGAAAGTTCTGTGACCAGCTTCTCTCGATCGGAAGTTGCTGAACTCAACCGAAACTGGAAGTCCTCAATTTTCTTGACTTGCACCAAGGTTTTCTCTTTCATACTTTGGAGTTGGTTTGCAGCCAAGGACAGTTGAGCTCGGGCAGCCTCCTTTTCTGAGGCAAGTCGATCCATCTTTTTCTTCCACGCCACGGTCTTTGCCTTCACTACATCACTTCCTCACGAAGTTTCCCGATTATATCGATCGTTTGCTGGACCTGTGGGACCGAACTGTTAAAAATCATGCCCGAATTAGTGTCATTAACTTCTAAGATTCTTCTTACCTGCTCGGCCAGATCAGTCTGTTCCTTTAGAGCCGCTTCTAGCTCAGCACGAACGCCCGTTTCTTCCTTTTATTTTTGCTCATTGAGAAGCTTGAAGGCGTCTTTCTCCTCAGTGAGCCCTCGATTTCAGCCTCATGTCGGCTCAACTCCCCTCGGGATCGGAAGAAATCTTCATAATGAAGCACCGAGGCCTACAAATATAGAAAAGAAAAGAATTATACAAAGGGAGAAAAATACAAGTATGAAAATTGACATTGACAAAGAAAGTAGGGACTTACCCGTTTCATAGTTTGTTGGACCTCGTTGAAAAGACGAGGTTCTCCCACCTCGTCCATCTGAGCTTGGTCTACCTCTATGACCAAACTTCAAAGGTATCTAGTCACCCTACGCGGGCAGCAAGAACTCGGGCATCCTCCGGGACCGTGATAATAATCGTTCGCTTTCACCAGGGAACGAACTCTTCAGGGTGTGGCTCCGTTGTTGGTTTCTCGTCGGCGGGCCGAGATGAGGAAGCATTTTCTTTCTGCAGAATGGTTTTCGATGTTTTCGCCATCTAGTTTTTTGTGGATAAAGAAGAGTAGAGATTAGGGTATTTGATGTTTTAGGAAAGACAAGCAAAGAAACTCAAAGACCTGAAGATAGGAAACTTTGAAGAAGGCAAAAGAACCATGGAGATTAGAATGAGGGAGATTGAAAGTAAAGTTTGAAAGAGTGAAGAAGGAGGTTATTTATTGGTTTCACGGTGACGGTTCAAAGCTGGTATTGACCGAACGATGACTGACGGGCATTAAATGCCTAGAGGACTGTACCGACGGGATGTTTCGTTCACCTTTGTCGCTTACTTCATGGTGCTTACATCATGATGAACCGAGGATAAGCTCGAGGTCTCAATTTGTTTCTTGTCATTATTCTCCAAAGAATGAGGGGACTATCTGTATACGGTCAAAATCGGGCTTTCCTCATTTTGTATGGTTAGTCGAGACCGGGATGGCAAGTCAAGGTTCGACCTCACTTTGTATCGAACTATGACACAAAGTTAGATTGCTAAGCTCATGAATCAGTGATTGATCAAGACCGAGATCAGTCACGATCGAGATCGAGCGAGATTGAAGAAAGCAAGTTGTGTCGAATAACGGAAGGACGAGATATCCGCGATCAGGCAAGAATCATGACGAAAATCTCGGCACGTATCAAATCAGGACCGGTTATTTAGCCAATCATGGGATTTCCTTCTATATTGTATCATAAGTAGAATTTTCCTACTATATAAAGAGGGGTTCTAATCATTTTGTAATCATCTCATTCACTCATAACAAAGTTATTTTACATTTTCTCTCTTAAGCATTCTTACTCTACTGTTCAGTTCTTATTTTTAATTATATACTTAGTCGGTTCGAGTGCGATCTAGCTCGAGGGCCAAGCTGCGCTTTATATTGGTTTACTTTATTTTACAGTTAATTTCTAACATCAGTTCTCATATTTCTCAATTTGTGCCAAGTAAAATCATGTATCTTTAAAATCACTTATAAATTTAATTGTTATCCGATTTTAAGGGTAAACAATTTTTATTTGATATTGATTTTCTTTCTATATCTCTTAAGATTACCATTCTTTTGTTATTTTGCTATTTAAAAGCAATTTTATATTTATTCACGAAGGAGCAACATTTTAGGTTATAATATTGATACAATTTATTGATTATTTACTTTTAGAAAGGTGAAATGGGTAGTTTGATAATATTTGACAATATCTTTTACGAAATTATAGTTTCGTAATTCTTTGAAAATTAATACAATATAATTGATTTTGTATCTGATATTAAATTAAACTCTGTTGTATTGTTTATACTGGTTAAAATATGTTAGAAATGTTATTTTCTACGAGTATCTTTTAACTTTTTAATTTTCTTAATATTTTAATGTGCTTTTATAATTTTCATGTTATTAAATTATTTTATTAAAAAAGTTAAAGATTCATGAGACTTACGCCTCATGTCTCGAAGCTTATATCTCGCCTTGTACCAAGTAAAATGTCTCGAAAACCGGCTAGCGAACATATTTAAATTAGAAATTATAGTGCATTCATATGGTCTTATTTAATTCATGGATCCGATCCTCCTCTGGTGTATCCCTTGTGCTTATAACTTCTGATATACATATGATTAATACACCTCTAAGCTATAGAAACTCTCGAGATAGTTACAGAGGAATATAGTTCGTCCTATCCAAATTAATTTTCAGTTTGTACTCCTCGAAACTAATCCCTGTCAATAGCCTTAAATTTCCATAACTCACAACCCCTAAAAGAAGTTGAAAACATTCTCAAGTTGCATAAATGTGCAAATGAACGGAGGCCATTCGGCATCTCAACCCCATAGAAACTAGAGCTGTCAAAACGAGTTGGCCTTAGAAATTAGAACTGTCAAGTTTTTTGGGCTTTTAAATTTGATGAGTTAGGACGAACTGGCCCGTTATATGAATGTGCCTTAAAATGACCAGTGCAACTCATCCCTAAGAGGGTTGCCGACCCTTTAATTTTTTTTTTAGAAAAAAAATTCTTTAAATCCTTAAATATCTTTTCGTGACGTAGTCGATTAATCATATAAACAACTTCTGTTATCTTAGAGCATATAAAAAACTTAATAATTGGCGAGGAATCTCGTAATTGAAATGCAAATTATGTATATATCTAGCTCTTATTGTGTAAAGTTACATGAATATTTTCTTATTACTTTTCTTTCATTTTCCTCAGATTCAGAGACTACTTCAATAAGTTTATACGCTGAGAATTTTTAATTTATGATTAACATCATTTGTTGATTTCATCATTATAGTCCACAAAAATTTTAAAATTCTTGAAATTTCCTAGTGATCAATTTTTTTGTGAGTTTATTTAAAATTGACATTGTTCTATACTGAAGAGTAGTTTAAATATTAATAATATATTAATGTAATCTAAACTGATCATTGGTCACTTAAAGTAATATTTTCTTTTGAAAAAATATTATTATTGGCCACCTAAAACTTTTTGAGTCCGTTATTAATTTAGCAAAAGAAAAATTAATTTTGTCATAACATGCATGTCAAAAAGATAAATTCTAGTTGATATGGAAGGGTAAATTAGTAATCTGGGGTTGGGGAATGGGGATTATAGTTAATAGTTTTTTCAGGTTTTTTAGCTTTTTTACTTTTTTTAAATATTAAATAGTTAATAGCTAATTAATTTAAATTTAATTAATTTTTGGTGTCGGCGCAGGCCCAGCCTCGATCAAGCGTCAAGGGCCAGCGGGCTGACTTGGGCCGGGCTTATAAGTCTCAGTTTTAAATGGGCTCAAAAAATTCTAACCCAACCCTATCTAAGTAGCGAACTGATTTGGACTGGCCTCACGGGCCAGACACATTTTGACGGCTCTACTTAAATCAAGAAAAAATTTGTGATTCGCAAAGGTAATATAAAAATGCACATATGAAAAAAATTTCAAAAAGCTAAACCTTAAACTATCTTCTTCTAAACATTATTAATGGAGCAAAAGAGTATATATCAAAGAACAAAAAGATAGAAGTTAAGTGTAATAGTAATACAAATCCTTTTCGAATCATGGAATATTTCTTGAATTTCATCAATGGCTTCACATCAAAAGGTGTTCTAATATTCCAACACAACTTGCATGGAGGTGCTGATAGTATTCATCTATTGAATACTATCTTTAAGGGACCAGGGATGGGGCTAGAGTACCGGGAGCAAGTTCGGTCAAATCCAGTACTTTAGTTCGTATTTTGTATTTATTTTTAAAAAATTCATTGAACATGTATAAATTATTAATTTAGAACCCATTAACTTAAAACAATTAGAATTTCGAACCCATAAATTTAAAATCCTGATTCCGTCTGTGTAAGGGTCCTATTGGAAACTTCTTTCAACAAATTGTCTTCAATATTAAAAAAATGATCCGCGATAGAAGTTCTCTTTGGCTTCCAACTTTAATCTTTTGTTTTACATTATTATTTTAGCAATAGATTTTGGAATCAATAGCTTTACATTATTTATGAAAAATAAAAATAACATAAAAGATCCTCCACTAGAGATTCATTCTTAGATCAGAATATACACGTGCCAAATGCTTAAACATTCTCCATGCAGCCAATGAAGATGTGAAGAGGAAGATCGCACATTAGGGTTTTGTCATCTTATATAATTTTTACGTATTGGGTACCAATATTTGATTTGACAAGATTCCAGCCTTCAAAATCAAGTGTTTTGGCCCCTTTTTCTGACTTGACCATTTAATGGATTTGTTTATAAACAAAAAGCAAAAAGGGCACTGTTGAAGCTTGATTCGAAAAAGTAACCAAAAGCATGAAAGCTTAGTAGGAAACATTATGATCAAAAGGGTGTGTCCATGGGGTGGAAGGGAGGCTGAGCAAACTGAAAAATAGAAAAGAAAAATAATTCACTTATAAGGTATATAATTTGATATTTTTAATACTATCTTTTGGAAAAAATTGTGTGCACTTGTTACAAAGCGGACAATAAAAATATTTTTAGGACGAGTATATGGAGATGTCAGTGTGATAGGGTAGGGCGCAGTCAGCGTAGTGTCTTTGCCTATCTTTGAACTGATTTACGACATTTATTCATAGCTTCGAAGACGTATACACCATGAAGAAGCCTATGGCTTGGTTGCCAAAATACACGTATTTTGTGAGTGTTTGATATTTTTAATAATAAGAGTATCTTTGAGCCAATTTAATTTAGGGAGGGGGAAGAGATATAGAAAGACATTGTTCTTCTAGTTTAAAGATGAAAACAAAAAACTAAAGTTCATCAAAGCAGGAAACCCTAACTGTATACTCCTTATTATATTTAAGACAAGGGGGCAAAGTGTGAAGGCCATTGGTGGAGGTCATAAGTTGTCCTAGGAAAAGTGATTCCGACAGATATGGGCAGCTCATTGGTTCATGACTAGTTGGGATGCACATGAAAAAGAAGTTGCCGCTGACTAGGTTGTGCACTGTCCCACACTAATTTTTCTCCTGCAATTTGGGTGGTCACTTGGATACTAAAATGTCTAAATCTAATATACAGGCAAAGGAAGGTCGGTAAAAGGGCAGTTTGGTGCACGAATAAATTTGTATGGTTCAGAAAAAGATCGTACCTCAAAAGATATGCAGTTGATGTAATTAGTAATGATTGATTTCATAGTCATTACTGGTGGTTTATTTTTTTAAATAAGAATTAGGCAAAGAACATAGGCGGATTATACCAAAACCCCTATAAAGAGAAAAGAGGAAACGTCAAGTCTATATACTACACTAGTCACAGCAACTTAATTAAATACATCAATAAATTATATACAAGGATCGGCTAGTACAGAGTACCTTTTGATTAAATTTTTCCTCATCGAGGACCAACTTGAAATTATTTTTTCTTCTTATTAAGGGAGGAATCCATGCTTTAGACTTTAGAGGGTGGTGGATATTGGGTTGGAGAAAAGAGGAAGAACCCATATGGCTTCAAGAAAACTAAGGCCCACAAGAAAGAAAAAATAAGAGGAACGTAGTCAATTCTAGGTAAGCCTCCGAACCAGGACTGTGCACGGATCGGATCGGATCGGATTTGACATATTTTGAATTCTAAAAAATGCAATCCGAATCCGATCCGAATTATATCGGATTGGATTCGGATTTTAAAGTTTGGACCGGATCGGATCGGATTTCGAATTTCGAATCTTATTATGCCTCAAAGTTGCAAACTAATATGTATATTTTCTTTGTAAAAGAGGCAATGCATTAAGAAAAATTCATGTTTATACAATTATGAGAGTACTATGGTACCTATATAGCTAAATCTAGCAATTGTAAAGGTAATAACTTGGAGGAAGATGTAAAGGAAGTACTGACTATCCGAAAGTAAAGTATAGTATTTATACATTGCCTAATAATTTTGGATCGGATCGGATTAAAATATACAAATCCGAATCCGACCCGAAATCCAAAATTTTAATAAACACAATCCGAAATCCGATCCAATCCAAAATTCGAAATTAAATGGATCGATTCGGATTTCGGATATCCGATCCAAATGAACAGCCCTACTTCGAACTTATAATTATACGGTAAAAATTTATTTACACTTGGTATTTACATCAAATAATGTAATATTTCAATTCTTCATTTTGAGTTTTAGCTCATTCAATAATGTAATATTTCAACTCTTCATTTTTAGTTTTAGCATCTCATTCTACGATTTAAAACTTTTCATAGGTTAATATAATATTTTGAAACTTGTTAGAATTAGGGGTGTCAAAATGCTTAAAAGAAAACAGTTAGCCACTCATATTATCTACTAAAAATTGGGTTGAATAATGAACTTTTAAAAAATGGGTCAAATATGGATAAGAATCATATTATCCATTTGAAAAATGGATAACTAATAGGTTTAGCTTTTACATTTGTAAAACCTCAAAGTAGGGTTCCTCAAGTTTGAGAGACTAGGAATTCTCCTAAAAGTGATAATATTCATGAAGCCATGGATAATATGGTTACTCATATTATCCGCCGGTTAATCAGTTTTTTATCTGTATTAAATATGGGTCGGGTCAGATAATTTATCCATTTTTTCATTACCCGTTTCCGACCTATTCCATATCTGATCTGAAACAACCGTTTGCTACCCCTAGTTGGAATATTTAGTTTGTAACTGAAAGGTGGGTGAGTTTTGGCATTATCGAGCAAAAGCTAAAATAATTTAAAGTTATAGCAGTGTCGAGTTGTCACGACCCCAATTTCTCTTCGTAAGATGTCGTGACGGCACTTACTCTCTAAGACTTACTAAATTACTAGAATAATTCAACCATCAATGATAAATACGAAAAAGAACTCTTTATACATAACTTACAATTTTCAAAACTGGTAGTACAAGTCATAAGCCGTACCATTTTGCTAGAAAAATTCCTAAATACTACTGTTCAAAATGGAATTAAACAGTACAATAAAAATATCAGAAGCTGACTCCGAGACCTGTGAACACTACGGCAGGTTTACCTTGAGTCTCCATAGCTCGACCATCCAGCTAATAATCAACAACAACCGTGGCACTTGGATCTTCACAAAAATGTGCATAAGCATAGTATGAGTACACCACAACAGTACCCAGTAAGTATCAAGACTAACCTCAGTGGAGTAGTGGCGGAGGAAAATCAAGACACCCACCGGACTATACAACCTAAACAAGTGTGTAGATAAACTAACATAGAAACAATATTAATATAAAGCTAAGCAGGATAAGGAATACAAAATAATACTTACAATGATACACTAGTAACAACAATATTCAACAACAAGCAGTCAGGTAATAATGTTGTAGAGTAATTGATTACAGTCTAAGCTAGGGGCAACCAAATAAAGGGGAAAACCAGCAACAACTCAATAAGAACAACTGCTTTCACACCAGATATGTTCAAGCATTTCCACAAGGTACCGAACCTCATAATCACATTGCCCACGGGTCCCAATTCATGAACCCTAATCACTTGGCATCTTGTGTCTGCATTACAACTCATAAACGCACGGACGACTCACGTGCCAATAGAACAATCCTCACACAGAAGGGCAAGAAGACAAGAGTACGTATAATGGTTAATGGCATCAGGATTCACCTTTTAAAATATATATGGGTGATTTAATCACGTATATGCTTGTGCAAGTGTTCTATCATAATTTCATTCAACAAATAAGAGTGGAGACAATGAATGATACATAAGAAATGATCACCACGAAATGTACAGTATAATAAAAGCAGCAATGAAGTTTGAAACAATGACCAGTAAAACAAGATTAGCTACATAGAACTGAACAAATAGTGCAACACGGAGGAAACAATTAATAGTATGCTAAGAAAAACAACAATCAAAGACAAATGCATAGAAAAGGGAAAATGACAACAAGAGCTCTCCCGAGGTACCACCTTATAGTCTCAAATTGCAAAATGAATCAAAATTTTCCGTATATCACAGCGGGAGCCTTTATATTTTATTTTGAAGATCATTTTCCCGAAGTAGCATCCCGCTTTTTAGCCCACCTTATCACACTGTATGGCTTCTAGTAGTTCTCCTACTAGTCACGTGTTTCAAGCTCACCTTATCTCACTGCATGCATTTCAACACCTACACCTTATACCACCGCATGAATATCAATAAAAATAACAGCACGACAGAAACCTCGTGCAAGTAAATAACAACCGTGCGGCAGAAATCTCGTGCAACACAATAACAACTGTACGACAGAAATCTCGTGCAAATACATAACAATTTTCTCAACAGAACACGTATGCCAAAAATATAACAACTCAAATAAATGACTTTCACAATATGTGCCCACATGCCACAACGTTTTCTCAAAACAGTTTCAAGATCACAACACGTATAGTCCTCGGCTCACCAACACTGAATACAAAAAAATAATAACAACAACAATAACACGAGAATACAACAAGTAAATCAACATAAGAACTTCAGAACACAAAGAAACAAAAGAACGAGCTCACAAGGAAATACACAACAGGGAAATAATAGTCTCAACAAGAATAGTTCAACAAGGGAGAGGTAATGTGTATCAATGATTGCAAGAAAGTGAAATTCGACAACTAGATAGTTAGCATGAATCAATGATCCCAAATAAGAATACGTCAACAATGAAAGGGGCAACAAACTTCTATTAAGGCTAAACAATTACGGAAGAGATAATAATGATTTCAATTAATGTTAAGCAATTACAGAAGAGATGATAATGATTTTAATTAAGTTTAAGTAATTACGGAGAGATAGCATGATGATAAAAGAGGCGACAACTTCAGTTAAGGCACATAAGATTTAATCGGCAATAAGGGTAAAACATAAAGCAATTAATTCCAATTCAGATGCAGAGGGGTAAATTTAGTAAATAGGGGATTTAACATAACAAACAACTTCATATCTAATGAACATACAAACTTAAGAGCCTTAAACAGTCAAATTTCCACAAATAAGTTCGAGCAGGTACTTGTCATCTCGCATACCCGGCCTTCAAATGACACAATTAGCACCAAAGACTCAAATCCGAAGAGGTAGTTCCCTCCCCCCTACAAAGTTAGGTAAGATACTTAGCTCAAAGTAGCTAGATTGTTACTCTAAAATGACCTTCTCGCATGAAGCAACCTTCGGACGGCTCAAATCTAACCAAAATAAATTCGATTCATAAATAAAAATCATAGAAAATAGTTTCGGATAATGAAGCTTCGATTTTTAATTAAAACTAAAAAATCAACCCAAAAGTCGAACTTCGGGCCCACACCTCGAAACCCGATAAATTTACAAAACCCGAACACCCATTCCGAAACGAGTTCAACCATACCAAAATTAAAAAATTCTGACAACAATTCGACCTCTAAACTTCATTTTACATTTTTGGAAGATTTCACAATTTTTTCTCAATTTTTTCAGTTGAATTCGAAATAAATGATGAATATAACCATGAATATATGAAATATAATCACTTTCGGATATAGAGCCCTTACCAAAGTCAAACTCGTGAAGAATTCCTCCAAAATCTCCCAAAACGAGCTGCAAATATCCAAAACGAAAATGGAGAAATGACCAAATTCGATCCTTATGTTTCTGCCCTGTTTTGCACCTGCGGACAGATTCCTGCGAGCTCGTTTATGCGAGAAAAATCTCGCACCAGCAGTGACCATGCAACAGCCCTCTCTCGCACCTACGTTATTTCTTCTGCTCCTGTGTAATCGCAGGTGCGAGCCTCATTTGTACATCTGCTATGTTAGCCGCTTCTTCCCCCCCCCCCCCCCCCCCCCCCCCAAATTTCCGCACCTGTGGAGCCTCTCCAGCCAGTCTTCTCAGGTCGCTTCTGTGACAAATTCCATGCTTCCATGAGCATGCACCTTCAGTCCTTCATGCGCAGCTGCAAAGGCACCTACAACCAGAATTTCCAGCAGCTTCAACAAGACTCCAAACGATCCGAACCCCATCCGAAACTCATTCAAACCACTCGGAACCTCGTCTGAATATACCAATAAGTCACATAACATAACACAGACCTACTCAAGGTCTCGAATCACATCAAACAATGCCGAAATTACAAATTGCACCTCGAGTCGGACTTGTGAATTTTCGAATTTCCAAATTCTATATCTTGTGCCGAAACGTATCAAATCAATCCGGAATGACTTCAAATTTTGCATACGATTCATAATTGGATAATGGAGCTATTCCAATTTTATGAATTGAATCTGAACTCTATATCAATGAAATCAACCTTCGGTCAAACTTATAAATATTTCAAATCTCCAACTCTTCCCACTTTCGCCAAAATGCGCTGAATTTTCATACGGACTTCCAAATTCGGGCGCACGTCCAAGTACAAAATCACCATACGAAGCCATTGGAATCATCAAAATATCATTTCGGAGTCGTCTACACAAAAGTCAAATTATGGTCAACTCTTACCGCTTAAGCTTCTAAAACAAGAATCCTTCTTCTAAATTAATCTCGAATCATCTGAAAGCCGAATTTGACCACACATGCAAGTCATAACACATAATACGAAGTTGACCGAGACCTTAAGCCGGCGAGCGGGACGCAAATTCACAAAATGATTATTTGGTTACACGAATGCGATCATCACTCTAGGAGTGCGATAAACAATGTTGTCTATACTTAGCCATTGGAACCCTGATGCTTTGGTTAATGTAAGCCAAGTGCGGTAGCACCGCAGTGTGGCCAGCACTGCAAGTTTCCAGTTTTGTACATATAAATAGTCAAGTTGTGATTTATTTCATTATTCACCATTTTGAAATTCTGAAAGCTGGATTTTGAGCTAGATCTTCATCTACAAGCTTGATAAGTGATTTTAACTTAGAGCTAAGTCTATATCAAGAACCTAACCTAAGATTTATAATTTAGATATGGATTTACGATGAAAATGTGTGATTTTTGAGTTAAGGCTTGGAATCACCTAAACCAAGATTTGAACATCCAAAATGGACTCGAAACGAAAATCTAAACATAGATTTGGACTTATGGGGTGACCTGCATAATTTGCTTTTGACTTTTATTTTGGATTTGATCATGTGTGCTTGGGTTGACTTTTTAGTTGACTTGGACTTCAACTTCGACTTAACTTTAAATTATGAAATCGAGTTGAATGACCTTGTTGAGTACTCTTTTGCATAAGCTCGTTTTGGAAGATTTGGAGAGACAAGGATATTCTTGAAGAATTAAGCTTGCTTGGATCGAAGTAAGTTAAGAATTTAACCTTAATGAGGAATTTTTTTTTCAAATATCTTGTTTGTGATATATTACGTATATGGGCGATACCGTATATGTGAGATGACAAGTATGTGTGTGCACGCACACTTATAATGGATATATATTGGCATCGTTTCATGCTTAACTTACTATTTGTTGTGTCATGTATATTTATGCATCTCTCATGCTATACTATTATAGGCATCTCTCACATACTAGTTTAACATTATGGATCATTGTATGTTGGATTATATTATATGTTTAGATTGTTAGTCATGCATCGTACATATACATTACAAGTTGCATATAAGATTTCATACTTAATTGTGACTATAGCATGTGAGTTGTCTGTGCGAATTATGATATTTATGTAAATTGGCCATGCAGTTTAATGTTGCATGTAGATATGGATCTATTCCACACGAGTCACTAAATTGCCTATTTACCATGGACAGTATAGGCACAATTGTCTAATACGGGAAATGTTAGAGCGCAGGGAGTGTTGGAGTGTCGATTGAAGATAAAGACAGAGTCTTTATCATGCATTAATAACGCTAGGCTCTAGTTGGTGCATTACATATGAATGTCGTTGTTTTACCAAAAAAGTGTTAAACCTTTTCTTAGAACGAATTAACAAGGAAATAGAGGGTGAGTCCTAGTTAAAGATAATAACTACTAGATTTGTAAATTTAATGTGTCAATGAAGTAGGACTGTGCCCGAAAATCTAAAAGGTGCCTAATGATTATCAATGAATGTAGTAAAGAGAACATGCAATGAATGTCCATAATTGCAATAAATATAATAAGGAGGAATTATCACCCCAAACGTTAGATGACTTGGATGATTCTCCTTCCTGAAAGCAACGTGGAATAATACTAAATGACGATGAATACGAGATACTTGGATCTTGTGAACAAAAAAGATATGTCTAGAACAAATGAAATCAATGGACAAGACAAGGTTTGTATATTCTTTGTAGTCAACCTTTACAATGTGCTCTTATCAGAAAGTGAAGATCTATTTTTGTTCTTTTTCTCTTCTTATTTATAGGGAATATTCCTAAAAAAAACCTTAAAAAGTACAATTGAAGTAATATCCAATGGAATATTCCTTTGCTTTATTCTAAACTTATCATACTGTTACTTTCACACGTTCTCTACTCGACCTCGGCGCTAATTCTCCGTAAGATGGCTCCTCGCCATTGAGCCGTGGTCAACTTAATCCTCGACCATGTCCATTACTATTAAGTTCAATCCAAATTTTGACCAATACAGTTAGTCCCTCCGCTTGTTTAGGTCGTGGTCTTGAACGTCCTCGATGAGCGGACTCTGCTTGCCACCGTTCAGAGAATATTTGGTCGTGATGGTTGGATCGAATCGGCCAAGGTTGAACTGGCGATTGCTAGTGGGGCTACGATTGGTGTGGCTGACATAGAATGGAATCATGTCCATGCGCGTCATCATTATGCCTCTTCCCAATGCAGAGTATGTACTTTTATCGCTTCAATTTTGGTGCCATTGATGGCTCTTTGCCTCTATTCTGATGTCACCTAATCCAATAAATAGGGGAGAGGGGCTTATTTTTGAAGATTTCAACATTTCCCCTTTTGCATGCATCCTTATTTGATCTTCTTCTCTGATCTCCATCTCCGATTTCTTGCAGCTTCTTCTATTTCAGTTTTCGGTTTCTTTCCTGGTTGATACTTTCTCTCTCTTACTCCGTCGCACACACTTTACTACGTAAATATGTCAACTTCTCCTCATATTCACGATAGAGTTTTCGATGCCACTCATATATCGATGGCCATTCCTCCCGGCGGTGGGGAATCCCCAGTTGAGGAGGAAGACAACTTCCCCACTGTGGAGGAAATGGTTCCTAAGAACCCTTCGGTCAGAAATGACTTCCCTAAGGAACCTGCCCCTGCTCCCGCTCATGAGCTTTTTGATACAGGGCCAGATGAAATAGTCGACCTCCGGTCCAAATATCACATTCCTTCTCACGTCGAAATTGTTCCGGCGGGAAGCGATTTAGTATAGGTTCATCGGCCAGGATATTTTGCTTTCTATGTTTACTCGTTTCTAATAGGTTATTCTCTTCCTCTCCCTCGGTTAGCAGAGGACTTCTGCCGCTTTTACAATGTTTGCCCGACACATCTCTCCCCTTATTTATATAAGGTTTTTCTGATGTTGGCGAAGTACGCAGAGTTGGCCAACTGTGAGGTTAATATCCACCACATGTTGTATCTATTCTCGCCCAATTTTTATAGAGGAACCCTGATACACCTACGACATCATGGGACCCGAGGGTTGGTGTCCGGGGTGGATAATAAGGCGAATCAGCGGTTCTGGCACAAATACTTCTTTGTCAAGACCAATCATATAGTGGCGGATCCGACCGGGTTCGCTAAGCAGTGGAACTACAATCGTAAGTATCTCTTCACGTGTTCATTATTCTCTTTTCTCCCTCTTTTTTCTTTTTCTCTTCGACCTGCTCATGATTTCCTTATTTTCAGCTGTGAGGCGTTCTCCTTCTCCCGTCTTAGATATCGAAGATCAGGTGGCTCGCGTGTTACCCCACACCGTGGGGACCATGATTGGGCATCCTTCCACAAGCGTTTTGGACCCAAGATTCCGTTCCGTAAGTGTTCTAATTTTTTATTTACCGCCTTTCACTATCGTCCTTTGATGTGACCTTCTTTTGGTGTTAGGTCGGCGAGTTTCCAAAAAGGCAAAGGCTCTAGTGCTTTCCTTTCATCGGGCGGTGACCTCGGTCGTAATGCAATTTTCTCTAGTTGAGTTTGTACGAGTTCAAACTCAAGCTCCGCAAATGAGGGACTTTTCCCCTCAAGTTGTTGTTGTTCCAGATGAGATCTTTTCTCATCCACTCCTCCATCTTGTTGACGAGTCATCTCGTGGCGAGGAGGCATCGCAAAGAAAAGACAGAGGGTGGATACAGGGAAGGTCGTTGTCGCTAATGAGCCGAAGAGAGTAATGGCTTTGGAGCCGAGATCGGAGACTTTACTAGCCGTGGAGGCCGTTTTTACGATGGGTGCTGCTATGGAGAAGAGGCCCTCTGAGGTTGAGAGGGTTCTGGTAGCGGAGATCTTCTGCGGGCTACTGAAGGTGGCTCATCATCAGCGGTTGGGAGAGGTAGAGTCGTTCCTGCAGGGGACGACGATTCCAGCTCATACATCGACCCTAAGGAGGTACGGAGTTTTGTGGAGAGGGATACTTGTGTGGAGATAAGGACGGAGGGTCCTAATTGACACATAGTCATCCTCGTGAACTATAACCTCATAGTCGACTCCGAGTGGGCGCCATCCTTTGCTCATTTGTGTGCGGAAGCTAAAAACATGACGCTGCTGACGCTGAATGATAAAGACATGTCTTTAGTTATATCGGGCATGGCCTTGCGGGTAAGTCTTTACTTCTTTACTCCTAATTTTATATGTTTCATAAATGTTGTTTTATTCTGGCTGACTTGCCTTCTTTCGCATGTCAGACTCTCATCTTGGAGATCGAGCACGACCGGCAAGAAGAGGAGAGGGTGACTCTCTATAGGAGGAATGAGTCTAAGTATAGAGAGTGCCGTAACGGAAGGTGGTCAAAAGTGTTGGCGAGAATGGCCAATTCCAAGTGTTAAGTGATCAGATTGAGCGGATGGAAGAGGAGCTCAGGGATAAAGATGAGGAGATCATGGGGGCCGTCAGTCGATGCAGCGTGTTGGAGGAGATGCCCAGGTTTAAGGAGGATGAGCTCAAACTGAGTAAAGGGGTGATGGACGAGAATGCAGATCTCCAAGCGCAAGTGGCGTCCCTAAAGGTCGAGCTTGAACAAAGCGAGGCCAGGGTCACCAACTTGAGGGAAGAGTTGAGCACTAAGGTCCTAGAGTTGAATCTAGCGGACATGACCAGTATGGCCACCGTGGTGGAGGCAGTAGCTTTGGAGGGTGCCCTGCGCGTTTGCAGGTCCAAGCGGGCTAGTGAGGTGGAGACGTCGTTGCTCAAGGTGGTCAAATTGGAGGAGCGGGTCGAGAATTTGGAGGGGGAGTTATTTGGGCTGAATGAGCAGGTCGTCATCTTGAAGGCCGAGAAGGAACAACAACTGGTCCAGTCGTCTACTTCTCATACTTCTGCCAATCCAAGTGTATCGCGGGAGTTGTACGAGATGTGGGTTCACGCTGAGGCTCAACTTGACGTGTACAAGTCTTTGAAGGCTGTTGGGAAGGTTTCCATGGCGGAGCTTGAGGACGTTCATGTCAAGGAACGTGCGGGTCGTGAAGCTCGTGGTTACGAGCCTGGTACACCCGACAGGGACGATGATGACTATGTCGTAGATGGTCTTGCCTCTGATCCTTGGTATGATGACGAGTATATTGACGGGGATGATGCGGCATGAAGCTTTTGTATTTAGTTTTTTTTTTATTTGCTATTTTATGAGGGCGTCCTTGAGCCCTTTGTAAAAAGTACTGTAATCCGACAATTGAAATTGAACAATTACTTTTTTGTTTTGTGTTTTTGGATTCTCGTTCTCTCTTTTTTTGTTTACTATGTGGGGAAGTCCCTGAATTTTTGGCCATTTGCATATGATGTTGATTTTGGTGGGGTCGAACATAGACCGACTTGAGGTTGAATATAAGTTAGCTCGAACTAGGTCGAGGTTTGATTGATTTGAGCGAGGTCGAATGTTAAATAATTCGAGCAAGGTCGAATGTCAAATAATTTGAGTGAAGTCGAATGTAAAGTAACTCGAGCGAATTTGAATGTCAAGTAATTAGAGCGAGGTCGAATGTTAAGTAATTCTAGCAAGGTCGAATGTCAAGTAATTCAGGCGAGGTCAAATGTTAAGTAATTCGAGCGAGGTCGAATGTCAAGTAATTCGAGCGAGGTCTAATGTTAAGTAATTCGAGCGAGGTCGAATGTCAAATAATTCGAGCGAGGTCGAATGTAAATTAATTCGAGCAAGGTTGAATGTCTAATAATTCGAGCGAGGTCGAATGTCAAATAATTCGAGCGAGGTTAAATGTAAAATAATTCGAGTGAGGTCGAATGTTAAGTAATTCGAGCAAGGTCAAATGTCAAATAATTTGAGCGAGGTCGAAAGTCAAATAATTCGAGTGAGGTTGAATGTCAAGTAGAACGTAGAATGAGTTGGTGGAGTTGTGCAAAAATGTTGCATGCTTCTTTCTTTATTCATTCATTGGAGAATATTACATTTCAGTTTGTTCCGTACATACATTTGAGAAGTTCCAGTCTACCTAGTCCCTTCACCGTTCGTCTTGGAGAAGTAATCGATAGGCGAAGCGAGGAATCATATACTTGAACTTCGAGATGTCCCCTTCGTCGCCTCATTGAAAACCTCCCCGATAAAACCCAATTGGGATTGTGAACAACTATTTTTTGACCACACCGAAATTCTATACTATTTTGCTATAAATATTAAG
>ML420828.1:60831-150305 GCA_005239525.1 Nicotiana knightiana | reverse complement strand
TGTTGGCTACAAATATGTTTCAGAATTGTATTAGTATTTCTGCACTTTGATTTATATCATCCAGACTTTCAGTATATCAGCATATGTTAGTTTATCTTCCACATTCACAATGTTATGATATCACATGTTGATTCATCAAGTCAGTTCGTTCTCTCGGTCACATATAGTCAGCCACCGAGTGCCGTGTTACGTCTAGGCCTAGTTTCGGGGCGTGACATGGTTTTAGGGTGTGTGATAGGCTCTTAGCATTTTGTTGTTGTGGTACCCGTTGAGCTTGTGGGACGGTTCTCTTGATTGAGTCATTTTAGTGATTGAACACATTTGGATTGTTGCCTATTGGTGCATGGATTGCACGGTTTGCGGATCTGAGTAGTATTGGTGTTTTCTTTCAGTAGAGTAGTGGGTATTCGATAAGATGGAGTCGTCGGATCTATGATAGGTGCCAGAAGGTTTGATTACGGTATATTTGGAAGGATAATATCAGAAGTCGGCTTAGGAATTGGCTATAGTTCTTGTTGAAGAAGAGGGAGCTCCACCACTTGTTGATTTGATGAATGGTTATGAGTTTCTGCGTGTTCTTTTATTATCGACAGTGTACGAAGGTTTTAGAGTGGGGTTTTGTTAAATATGAGGTTTATTACCGGCATTGGGTTTTTTCGAGCAGCTGATATGTTTAGAAATCATTGCTACGAGTATCTGAGTTATATGATACATCATGCGATTGTAGATTGGGTTATGGTTGCGGCTTAGTTCCGCTTGTTCAAACTTGTACAACATGTAGACTGCGATATGTAGATCTTATAAGGAATTTTGGATGCTAGAAAAATTGGATTCTAAGGCTTATGGGCTAGGTTGTATTGAGAAATTTTAGTTATGTTGTGTATCGGACCTATATGGGATAGGGTGATGTGAGATCACCCTCGGGTATGTGCATGGTAAGGTTATACGACAGATAGATGGTTTTGAGGACAACTCTTGGCACGTTCGAGGACGAACGTATGTTTAAGTAGGGGAGGACGTAACGAACCGACCGGTCATTTGGAGCATTTACGCTTCGCTGAGTAGTTTGGGGGAATGATTAGCTCTATATGAGGTGTTATGACTTATGTGAATCGTTGATTTTTGTTTTCAAGTTATTCGGAATCGGTTTGGAAGAATGAATTTCATTATTAAAGCTTTAAGTTGAAATAGTTGACCTAGTTTGACTTTTTATGAATTTGACCCCAGAATGGAGTTTTAATGGTTATGTTAGGTCCTTATGGTGATTTTGGACTTGGGCGTATGCCAGGATTTGCATTTGGATGTTTCTTGAAGGTTTCAACACCAGTTGGCAAAAATTGAAAATTTGAAGGTTTGGAAAGTTCATAAATTTGAAAGGAAGTTGACTTTGAGGATATCAGATTTGGATTGTGGTTCCGGGAAATGGAATATCTTCATCATGTCATTCGGGACTTGTGTGCAATAATTTGGGTTCATTCCGGGATGATTTGATATGTTTCGGCGCGAGTTTCGTAAATTGGAAGATCAAAGTTCCTAGATTCCGATTTTAAGGTGTGATTCACTGTTTCGATGTTGTTATGTGTGTTTTGAGGCCTTGAGTAGGTCCGTATTATGTTATGTGACTTGTGGTCATGTTTAGACAGGGTCCCAAGGAGCTCGGGCGCATTTCGGATTGATTTCGGATAATTTTCCCTTCATTCTTCATTGATGGTTCTGCTAAAGACTAGTGCAACCAGTGTTCTTTGCGATCACGGACTGAGAGATACAGATCGAGCATCGCGTTCACGTAAGTGTGCACACGTTCGCATTTTAGGGCTGAGTTGGGCAGGTCTTCATGGCTTCTTCATCGCGTTCCTGAGCCTAGGGTCGCATTCGTGTAGGTTCTTTTTGAGACTGAATAGTTTGTGCTTCATGATCGTATAACTTATTGCACGAACGCGTAGTGTTTTTACAGGGGAAATGCATCTTCTTCTTCGCGATCACGAGGGTATTTCCGTGATCGTGATTCATTCATTCGCCTAGTGATTATAATGTACTCTTTTTCGAGGATTTCAGCCATTTTTGCATTTTGGGAGCTATGGAGCTTGGATTGCGGCGATTATTGAAGCAATTTTCACCATATGAATTGGGGTAAGTGTTCTCTACTCAGTTTTTGTTATATTTCATGAGTCTATCTTTGATTTTAACGTTTGGCTGATGAACTTTAAAGAGGAAATTGGGGCTTTTGGCCTAAAGTTTCATACTATGAATTTTTTAGTTTTGAACATCGAATTGAAATTGAAATTTAGTGAAACTAGTATGGTTGGGCTCGTATTTCAATGGTTGTCAGATTTTGTGAGTTTTTTGGGGTCCCGAGGTGTGGGCCCGAGTTGTGCTTTTGGAGCGATTCTGGGCTTTGATTCAAGATTTGATCTTTTATTATCGGGATTGGTTCATTTAGCACTGTTTGATGTATTTCAGTTGTTGTTGGTTCGTTTCGAGTCGGTAGGAGGTCGGAACGCACATGATGGCATCTTTGGATCATTGCTTGGCTTTCTCGGCATTGGTATTGGCTCGTGCGAGATATGTAAATATTATAAACTTAGTGATGAGGGTATGAAATCCCGAAATACGGGTTATGTGATTGGTATTGAGGTGACGCACATGCTCGGTGACGGGCTTGCACCAAGTGAATTGGGACTCTGTCGTTTCCATGGCACTATATAGTAGTCCTGTTTTGATAAAATTCGTGTTTTCACCATGTGATAATGTAAATTAGTTGTCAATCATGCTAGATATCATGTTTAGGCTTTATGCAGATACAATTGGGACCCATAATGGTCGTTTCTTGATGTCATTTCAATGATTTCATTGATATTTCACACTCAGTCATATTCATGAATTCATATCATATCTCAGTCTCAGTTGTTATTTATTGATACATCGTATCATTTTGTCGGGCTAGTTTCATGACATTGTGAGCCCGTGAGTGAGACTGGAGAGATTGATGACTGAGTGAGGCCGGGCGTCTGTTGTGAAGATATTGATACTATCGCACGTGAGTTGTCTGTGCATCACCTGAGTTGTTCGTGCGGATCCAGATATTGATATTATAGCACGTGAGTTGTCCGTGCGAATTATAGTACACCCCTAGTGAGCGTGGTTGATTATATTGAGGGATGGATCTTCCCTGGACATGGATCTTGTCTGAAGCATTTATATACCTAGAGATGGATCTTCTCCATAGGGCCGAATTGGCCTTCCTCAGTACTGAGTGACTCATGGTTAGTGATTCATATATTCTGGGATGGATCTTCCCTGAGCCGTATGGGCCATATAGAATACCGAGTGGTTGAGAATGATGAATGGAAAGTGTAAGAAGGTGAGATTGAGTACTATGAAAGTGTGAGTACATGATTCATCTCCTAGATACATGGTATTTGCATGCACACATGACATACATGCATAGAGATGCATGTTTTCTTATCTTATACGGTATCACATCATTCATGACTTATTATACACATTGATATGTGGGCATAGAGAGGTATTTTATACTTGTTATTTTGAAAGAAGAGGAAAGATTTTTATTTATTGTGGACAGGATATTTGAGAAATTACAGTTTTCAAACTTACTCGTACTTTTGGCATTTTTGGTAAGAGATTTGGGATTTTTCACTAAGATACTTGAAAAGCATGACCATTTTCTGGAACTGTGAACGAGCTGAGCAATTTCACTTTAGAGATAACCCTTTTATACTTGTATTATGTTATCATGAACTGTTAGTAAGATATTGGTATTGAACCCGACCTAGTGTTAGCTCGTCACTGCTTTCAACCTAATGTTAGGTTTGTTACTTACTGAGTACATAGGGTCGGTTGTACTCATACTACACTTCTGCACCTTGCATGCAGATGTTGGCTGCTAATGTTGTTGTGTTCGATGGGAGCTGGATTAAAGATGTACATGTGTTCCGATTGAAGCTACCCCTTGTTCATGGTAGCTTTAGGTCTTTAAAGCTCTGTTTATTTACTTCTCAAAAAGACTATGTATTTATTTCATTTCCTCTTTGTAAACTCTATTCATAGAAGCTCATGATCTTGTACTACTAGTCCTTGGAAAATATATAAAATTCAGTAAATTACTTTCGTTTAATTGTCTTGTTAATATTATTGAAATTGGATAATTATTAGTTGGCTTGCCTAGCGGGTTGGGTTAGGTTCCATAATGACTAGTGGATTTGGGTTCTTGACACAATGCCTCATACGAAGCCATATGGATACTCCATTGATAGCTGTTGTTGTATGCAAACTCCACTAATGGAAGAAAATGGTCCCACTGGACTCCAATATCTATGACGCATGCTATCAACATATCCTCTAAAATCTGAATGGTCCCCTCGGATTGCCCGTCCTTCTGAGGGTGAAATGATGTGCTCAACTAAACCCACATGCCCAACTCACGTTGAGCAGCTCTCTAGAAATGAGAAGTAAATTGAGTGCCACGATCCGAGATGATAGAAATAGGTACGCCATTCAAGCGAACAATCTCCCAGACTTTGAAGTGTAGGAAGTCATGACTAGAATAAAATGCACAAACTTGGTCAGTCTGTCCACAATGACCCAGACAACGTCAAATCTCCTCAACATCCGTGGAAAAACTACGACAAAGTCCATAATGATGTGATCCCACTTCCACTCTGGTATCTCAATCTTCTAAAGCAACCCACCTGGTCTCTCGTTCTCATACTTGACCTGCTGACAGTTCAAACACCAACAACATATTCCAACAATGTCTTTCTACATCCTCTGCCACCAATAATGATGCTTCAAATCATAATACATCTTTATAACACCCGGATGAATAGAATACATCAAATTATGAGTCTCATCAAGAATCAACTACTTAATATATCCACATTAGGAACACAAATGCGGCCATGAATCCGCAATACACTATCATCACCAATAGACATTTCCTTAGCACCACCTCGTAGCACCATGTCCTTAAGGACAAGAAAATGAAGATCATCATACTGACGAGCCTTAATGCGCTCAAACAAGGATGACTGGGATACAACACAAGAAAGAACCCTGCTAGGCTTTGATATATCCAATCTCATGAACTTGTTGGCCAAACCCTGAACATCCATAGACAAAGGCATCTCCCAAGCAGGAATAAATTCTAAACTCCCCATGCTCTCCGCCTTTCTACTCAAGGTGTTTGCTACCACATTAACCTTCCTCGGAGGATAAATAATGCTGATATCATAGCCCTTTAATAACTCTAACCATCTCCGCTGCCTCAAGATCAAATCCTCTTGCTTGAATAGATGTTGAAGACTCTGATGATTTGTATACACTTCAGAAGACACACTATATAAGTAACGCCTCTAAATCTTCAGTGTGTGAACGATAGCCTCTAACTCCAAATCATGCACTTGATAGTTCTTCTCATAGGGCTCTAACTAGCGTAATACATAGACAATTACCATATCGTCATGCATCAACACACACAATATTCCAAACCGCGAATCATCATAATAAATCATATATAATCCTGATCCTGAAGCCAAAACCAACACTAATGCTATAGTGAAATATGTCTTGAGCTTTTGAGATCTATCATCACACTCATCCGACCACCTGAATGGATCATCCTTCTGAGTCAACTTAGTCAATAGGGCTGCAATAGATAAAAATCCCTCTACGAATTGGCGGTAACAACCAACTAAACTCAAGAAGCTCCAGATCACTATAGCAGTAGAAGGTCAGGGCCAATTCTGAACTGCCTAAATCTTCTTTGGGTCCACCTTGATCTGATAACTATATACCATATAATCTAATAATTCTACCAAGTCCAACCAAAACTCGCACTCGGATAACTTAGCATATAGCTTCTTTTCCCTCAAAGTCTGGAGCACAATCCTCAAATGCTGCTCGTGCTCCTCCCTACTATGGGAATAAACCAATATATCATCGATAAACAATGACAAAAAAATACAAATAAGGCTAAAACACACTGGTAATCAAGTGCATAAAAAGTTGATAGCGAATTAGTCAACCGAATTGACATCATAAAAAACTCATAATACGATAATGAGTAAGGAAAGCAGTCTTTCAGACGTCCGAAACCCTAATTTTCAACTAATGATACCCGGATCTCAAGTCAAACTTTGAAAACACTCTAGCACCATGAAGTTGATCAAATAAGTCATCAATGCGCAATAGTGGATACTTGTTCTTGAAGGCCACGTTGTTCAAATGCGGATAGTCAATACACTTTCTCATAGACCCATTCTTTTTCTTAACAAATAATATTGGCGTACACCAAGGTGAAACATTATGCCTGATGAACCCCTTATCCAACAACTCTTACAATTGTTCCTTTAATTCCTTCAACTTCTCTAGAGCCATACGATACGAAGGGATAGATATAGGTTGCATGCCCGGTGCAAAATTATTGCCGATTCAATATCCTATCGGGTGGCATGCCCACTAGGTTTGCTAGAAACACATTCCGAAACTGCCTCGCTACTGGAACTAACTCAACAGTAGGAGTATTATCACTAACATCTTGGACAAATGATAAATATGCCAAACATCCCTTGTCAAACATCTGTTCAGCATTCAAAAATGGGATCACTCTACTAGGAATGCAACCAATAGAACCCGTCCAATCCAACCTTGGAAACCCAACAACACCAACGTCACAGTCTTAGCATGATAATCCAAAAATTGTATGAAGATAACCAATCCGTACCAGGATCACATCAAAATCCACCATATCTAACAATAGAAATTCCAACCTAATCTCAAATCCATAAATAGTGACCACACATGTCCGATAAACTCGATTTACCAAAATAGAATCACTAACAAGTGTAGATAGATGAACATGAGCATCAAGGGAACCACAAGGCATACCCAGACTAGAAGTAAAGTATGATGAGACATATAGTAAATGAAACCATGATCAACTAATATTGAAGCATCCTTATGGCACACAGAAACAATACTTATAACAATGCATCATAAGAAACAACCTCGGTCCTCCCTGGAAATGTTTAGCATCTAGCCTAACCTCTATTATACTGGGTTCCCCCTCTAGGAAGACCACGTCCTGGATGACCTCCACCCCGAAATAGCTTAGTAGGTGGTGTAGCATTTGGTGTAGGAAGCATAGTCTGACCTCTCTGCTACACTAGACCTCTGCGAAGAAGGGGGCAGTACTCCCTAACAAGCCCCAACTTTCCACACTTATAGCAACCTCTAACTTGAAATGACTATGTGGTTTGAGTTGGACACAATGAACTAGAATAGGCACAAGAATAAATTGGTACCGATGAACACTGAACAAATGGAGTGCAATGAGGACCCTGATAGAAGTGCACAGAATAAAGACATCACAAATGCTCCTCGACTGGGTGGCGGTGAATAATAAGCTAGCCTGCTAGAATGACCTTCTCCAAATTGAAATTGGCATCCAGATGAGGCACCGCTGAAACTCCCTAAATGGCTGGGCCTCTTTTCCCTACCCTACATTATCACCCAATTCTCAATGTGAATGCTATCAATACGATGAACTATCTCCACCAACTATAAAAATTCAATCCTGGTCTACACTTCTCTAGACCATAGTGAAGACTGGTAATGAATATATTCTCACTGTCTCCTCCTCAGTGGGTATCAAAAGGTAGCATGTGGCATAGCTTTGTGAACCTCATATCATACTAACATCGGACCCTGCTAAAGGTACTCCAAGTGCCTCTTCAGCTCCTCTCTCCTAGTGTGGGGCACGAAATGCTCCAAATATATCCTAAAGAACTGAGCCCAAGTAAGAGGAGGTAATCCTGATGGTCGGCCAATCTCATATACGTGCCACAACCTCTCGGCTGGACCCCGGTCCAAAGCGACATACCCACTGATAATTGTGCCATGATGGCGGGGCACTGAATGAGGACTGAGCATAAGACTGGGATGGCCGTAATGACCCTCTCCCAAGGACTGATCTCCCTCCTCTAATTGAACTCCCAGGGTTGCCCGCTGACCGGGCCCTACTACTACTCTCCCTCTCCATTCTTATCTTCAGCTTCCGAGCCTCTGTGGCCTGGGTGAATCCCACGATCTTCCTATAATTCATATCGGAATGCAAGGCAGCTGTAGCAGCTTCATTAACAACCAAGGGACCAAGGCCCTGATCAAATCGTCGAACTCTGGCCTCCATAGTCGGCATCATGTGAACAACATATTTGGACAAGCGCATAAACTACATATGATACTCCCACACACTCATGTTGCCCTGCTTGAGGGCCTCAAATTCTGTAGCACGGACTGCCATATATTTGGCAGGCAAGAAATGATCCATAAAGGCATCCACAAACTCCTCCCACCTCGTCGGAGGGCTCCCCTCTCTACGGGAACTCTCCCACATTTCAAAACACGAATATGCCTCTTCCTTCAGACGATAGGAAGCCAACTCAACCCCCTCTATCTCAGTAGCCCTCATAACTCGGACGGGTCTTTTACATCTCATCAATAAACTCCTAAGTGTCGGCCTCTGGGTCGGTGCCTGTGAACTCTAGAGGGGCTAACCGCAGAAACTGGTTGACTCTGGAACCCGAAGAATCCCCTTGCTCGCTAGAGGATGTAGGGGCAGCATGTGATCTTTGGGCCTGGGAATCCACCAGTTGAATCAACATCTCAATAACTCCCCATCAGAAATACCCGGACCGAAAGATGGGACTGAAGAAGAATCAGGAACATCAGCGGTAGGGACTGTAACACCCTCTGCTGGAGTAGGAATAGGATTATCCTAGCCTGGGATGGAAGAGTCAGGAAGATTTAGGGTCGGGGAATCATTCTCACCCGCACCATCAGATAAAGAATTCACGGCCACTCCTGGGGTGGCATTGGCCTCTAGGCCGAGTCGAGCTCTCTTCTTGGGTGCCATTTACGGAAAATTTGAACAATGCACGAGTTAGAGATAGACAACCTCACCTTCCACCACATCGCACGATATAGAATAGCAATAAAATGGTACTTTCCTAAATGCCCATACAACCCCCTAATGATAGATGTGGTCGACAACACACCGATAAGAAGGGTTCTACTAGACACGGCTACGAGACATCCTAGGACACTTTTAAAACCATAGGCTCTGATACCAAGTTTGTCACGCCCCAAAAGTGAGGGACGAGACCGACGCCTAACCAGGTGAACCCAGTCAAGCGGACCTGGATTGCCTTTCCTACCCAACGCGTTCCCCCGTATATATAATGCACCATATTCCATATGAAATAGCAACTTAGGATTTAAGTGTGGATTTACAATCTTAATTCTCTTCTAGCATTTCAACAGTTGATTCCCAAAAACATACACAATACATACATAACTTTCCAATACGGACCACGATTCTGAATGCATACAGTTACTACCCACAATACATATATACACCCATATCATGTCTACGGAGCCTCTACGAATACTAGGAGTTTATACAATATGTGTCGGCAACAAGGCCCAGGCTATACCTTAAAATACATAACAGACTCAAAAGAGATGGCATGAATTACACACGTCCACGGGAGGAAGTGGGGCTCACCAGTACTGCTGAATGATGAGGAGGAGGCACCACTAACGGTGAGCTGAGCTACATGCTATAGACCCACCTACATCCATATAAAAGATGTAGCGCCCCTTGCAAAAGGGACGTTTGTACTGTGGAATAGTACTAGTATGTGGGAGTAAACTTTACTCAAAGTAAAGTAAAGAGATGCACAGATAGAAAGCAGTTACAGGAACCAACACACAATGCACAGTGATATAGAAACAAATACAATTGAGAGCCTCACAGATTCTTATTTCAACATAATCACATTTCAGCTTTGTTACATTCTGTTGCGGCATGCAACCAGATCCGACCATATAGTTTACCCTCCACCCTTGTTACCTCTCAACCGTTATTACTTCGTGTTGCGGCGTGCAAACCGATCCTACCGTATAATTTACACTCCACCCTTATTACTTCGTGTTGCGGCGTGCAACCCGATCCTACCGGACCATCACATTTCATGGCAAACAATAACAACCCACAATTCAATCACAGGGTTTCATATCATCAAGAGTACAATCTCATAACACCCAAACAATCATGTGTTCACAATAGTCTTTATCATCCATTAATTCAACCACAAAGATGCTCATCAACAAGAATATAAATTCATTATAGCCAACAATCCATATGTAGTTAAGCCACAATAAACCTTGCCAACAATGAGTCATATACGATATTTCCATGGTCATTTAGTTCAATTAGATCAATTCACAACGCCCTTTCATCACTTGTTACACAACCCTTATCACTTAGATACGTTTACACATTTCAGTTCTTTACCATTCTTTCATACCAACATACTCAAGCATTTAACGAACCTTGCACATGATAGAATAATCACATAGAAGTCACCTTTCACAATTTCATTTATCACGGTAGTCGACTAAGAAAAATCAGAGAATGAAATCTCACACCTCAAGACAACCGGACAATCAATTCACATATACTCAGCAAGAAACTCATACCGAATGTTCGGACACGAACAAGGTGACTCTACGAAGATTAAAGTTAGCCATACATACCTCGAGTCGTCCCCTTTTTAATTTCTATCACAATTTATCGGACCGTCTAGTAACGTCAATCTATTCCACAATGTGACATATTTCACTTAGAATTAGGAATCTTGTACTCAATTGAGTATTTTATAAAACATTATGTGACCCCTTAGACTACTAACCCTCCTTTGAGAATAATTACCCAAACTTGTTTCTCCCTTTACTAGATTACGGGGTTTAACTCACATGCATGCAATATTTCATCTTTTTATTTTCAAGAAACAACCTATGTGTTTTTTATTCTTACCCAAAATCTGAGAAATTGGGAAATGAGGTGAAGAGTTACCTCTTTGAGTGAAGAAGATGACAATAACTCGATAATTTCCAGGCTTGAGTGATTTTGGAAAATCAAATTGGATGATGTTGAAACCTTCTCTCTCAAGAACTCTCTTTTTCTCTCTCTATTTTTGGTCGGAAAATCGTTAAAAATGAAGGGAAGGGGTGTTTTTAAAACACGGGGGTCGGATTTTAAATTTAGAAAATAGGAGCGCCGACACAGAAATGCGGTCAGGAATGCGATTATGCGGTCCGCATTCCTGTCGCATAGTTGGCCTTCGAATGGGCTAAAATGGGAACCACACTGGCCAGTGATGCGACCATTATGCGGGGTCTGCATACCTGTTATGCGACCGCATAGTGCATCGCATAACCTCCCTCGCAAAAACCTTGGGGCAAGAATGCAACAACGATGCGGTCTGCATACCCAAAATGTGATTGCATTCTGAGCTGCATAGTTGTCCTCAATTTAGACAGTAGCCTGTCCAGGTATGCGACCACTATGCGGTCTGCATACCTGTTATGCGATCGCATAGTGCGTCGCATAACGCGCAATTTCTGGACCATTTTAAGAATTTCTACAGTTATAAAAGCATATGGACCTATTCGGGCATTACTTTAGACATAGAAATTTTACGGGTCTTTACATATTAAACATCCAATTTAGGGATGTTGAGTTCGCTCTTCACTTTTAAGTTCTTGGAGCACAAGTAAGGCGATCTGTGTTGATTTTTCATGACCATTTTCGCTTTGTATAATAAGGTAAGTTATTCCACCTTGTTGTGAGCTAAATATATGGATTATATATGGAACTTAACATGGAAATTGGTAGAGATCGTTGGTTATTTTGGATTCTTTTGTTCGAAACCTAGAATTTGGTAAAAAGAGCATTTGACAGTGAAATTGGATAAGGAATCGAGAATAAATTGTGTATTTGAATTTAGGTGCTATGGATAATATTTGTTCTCGAGAATTTTTGGATCTGGGTGTGTGGGCATGCAGTTGACTTTTATGGACTTTTTGCATGGGGTCGAGAATTATTTCTAATTGTTAAATAACGAGTTTTGAGTATATTTTTGATTGGTTTGTACATTCTTTGACTAGTTTCAGATCGTTTTGCATCGATTTGAGATGTTACGGATGCGTGAAGCCGATTATCAGATTTTGGAGCAAGGTAAGTCTTCTGCCTAATGTTGTAAGAAGAAATATACCACGTGGGTACTATATTTGCTATGAGTTATATATTATGGGAGTTATGCACGTATGAGGTAACGAGTGTACGTGCATATGCTAGATTCTCAATTATGTCTGGGTAGACGCAGACTCACACCATGCTTTAACTGTACTACTTGTACTTGATTAGCCGCGAAAATCCTATTTTTTCTTACATATTTGTCTAGCGTTGTACACTTTTATCCAAAAGTTTCTTGATTTCATTGCTCCGCACATATATTCACGAGTTAGGATGGTGACCCATAAAAATTTCTATCATTCTTATTGAATAGGGATGAATGCCTCAGCAGTACAATTATGGGATTGGGTCGTTCACCTCGCCAATATTATGAGATGGATATGTGGACCGAGTCATACGACCTCCGTGCTATTATGGGATCGGGCCAGACGATGACGGCGAGATATTGTAATATGACTTATGGGTCGTTCTCCTCATCAAAAACGTGTGTTATATTTGATCGGGAGTCAATGTAAATATGAGTTTTTTTCCTGACATGAGACTTGACATTGTATTTGGAATTTCTTAGCTTTGTTTCCTTCGTGGAAGTTTATAGTATTTGATGATTTCGTAATTATTCTTAAATTAGGAATCATGTTATATATATATATATATATATGTCACGACCCCAAATCCTAAGCCGGACGTGATGGCGCCTATCATGGAACTAGGCTAGCCAACCCTTACAGACTATCATAATATTTCATAATTTCCCAAAATTTAGCAGATTTTAAAATAGCAAAAAGAGAGGAAAAATTTATACACCTCCCCAAAACCCGGAGTCAACTGTCATGAGCATCTAGAACTGTAAATACAATGTACAACAAGGTGACTTGCTACTACAAAGCCTGCAGTACAAAAGACAAAAAAAAATTATGAACTCATAAAGAAAGGAGGTGAGTTGGGGACGCTGAGCAGCTACAGAGGTGCAGGGAGTAACGTGAGTACGCCAACTCAGTAAGTAATCAAAGTAACTAAAACATTCAGTGTAGTGACGAGCATTTATAAATCATGTAAACCCATATAATGAATAATAGTGGAAATGAATAAATCAAGTCAGGAATCTACATTCCGAATATTTCATAAAACTCCAATTTCCATTTTTAAAATCTCGTATAAAAACATTTATCCAACATTTTATCATCAGAGGCTCAATGTAAAGAAGAGTGAAAACAGCATTTTCATAAAATATAAGCCCCTTGGGCACAATATCACTCACAATAAAACCTCTCGGGAAAGCCTCTCAGTCACTCGTGACTCCACTATCAGTATCTCATGCTCTCACTTAAGCACTCGTACTTAGAAGGTTCCATGGATACATACAACTGCTATGGCGGGCATCCCGATCCAACACATATATATCTATACTATTGCGGCATGCAACCCGATCCTTATCACATACGCTGCGGCATGCAGCCCGATCCATATAATAGTCGACTGCGCCTACTGGGGGTGTACAGACTCTAGAGGGGCTCCTACAGCCCAAGCACTATATCTGCTGCGGCGTGCAGCCCGATCCAATATGTATATTGCTGCGGCGTGCAGCCCGATCCATATATAAAATATATTGTTGCGACGTGCAGCCTGATCCATACCTAATATATAATCTATATTGTTGCGGCGTGCAGCCCAATCCATATGTAATACATAACATATATATTGCTTCGGCATGCATCCCGATCTATAACTAACCTCCCATACTCGGCTCTCGGCCTAGACATGTATATTGCTGCGACATGCATCCCGATCCATAACTATCCTCACATACTCGGCTCTCGGCCTTGCTCAGTCATCCTCACAAGCCACTTAGGAAATTCTTCTCAACTCACATGACTCAGCCCAAAATACTTCTCAGAGTTTCAAAGCAGTGTGATAGCAGTGAAAATAACAACAAGTAGTAGACATAACTGAGTTCACAGATGTTCTATCAGGATAGAGGGAAAATATTGTAAAAGTACCTTTGAGGGTCTAAACAGGTTGGAACAAGGCCCCAAACATTGCTCACAGCCCATAAACAAGTATAATTTCTAAAATACAGGTTATCGCAAGGTTTCGAATCGAATACGCGGCTTAATAGTCACTATGGGACGAACCAAGTCACAATCCCTATCGGTGCACGGCCACACGCTTGTCACCTAGTATGTGCGTCACCTCATTTACCAAAACAATATGAAATACTGGGGTTTCATACCCTCAGATTTAGAGTTACAATTGTTACTTACCTAAAAACAGCCCAAAAGCTACTCCGCGATGCTCTTGCCCCTCGAATTGGCTCCCAAATGCTCGTAATCTAACCAAAACAAGATTAACATTATCAATATACGCTAAATGAACAAAACCCAATCGAAAGCTATCAATTTTGAGCACAATTCCCGAAATTGGCCAAACCCGAGCCCTGGGCCCACGTCTCGGAATTCGATGAATTGCATCACAAGAATCCTTATCCTTTCCCGAGTCTATACATACAAAATGCTTCACAATCCGACCACAAACAACTCCTTAATTCCTTAGTTTACAAATTTCAATTTCTCAAGCCCTAAACCCCTAATTTATGCCATTTAACCACAAATTCCAAGCCTAATCCGTCACAAAATAGCATAGAAAGGAGTTCATAGTCCGGGAAACTTACCTCTACTGAAGACTCGAATTTCTCCTTCAAATTTCTCCCAAATTGTCTCAAACCGCATGAAAAAATGAAAGAAATGTCAAAATTCCGTGGAGGCACCTATTTATACTTTCTGCCCAGCTAATCCGCACCTTCTTACCATTTCCCACACCTGCGGTCCCAGGTGTGCACCTGCGAAAATCCACTAAAGTCCAATCTCGCACCTGCGGTGCCTCGCCCGCACCTGCGGCTTCGCAGGTGCAACCCATTCCTCGTACCTACGGATTCCTCCAACCTGGCCTACTTTTGCACCTGCGCAATAACCTTCTCACATGCGGCCATCGTACTTGCGTCCATCGCACTTGCGGCTCCCCATCCGCAGTTGCGGCCACACCAGTAAATTTACACCAGCAGCAATTTTGCTGCAAATTCCTAAGTCTAAACCTCTGTTAACCATCTGAAATCAATCTCGAGCCCCTCGGTGCCCCAACCAAACGTGCCAAAACACCGCATAACCTCATTCAAACTTAGTCGAGCCTTCGAAACACGAAAAACAACGCAAAAACACCAAAATCATATCAAATTCAAGCCTATGAAGTTTGAAATTTCTAAATTTCGCCATTGATGCCGAAACCAACCGAAACATATCTGATTGACTTGAAAATTTGCACATATATCCAAAATGACATTACGAACCTGTTGCAACTGTCGAAATTCCATTCAGACCCCGATAGCCTATTTTCCATTACCGATCGGAAATCGCCAAAAACTAACTTTCCCCAATTGAAGCCTAATTCTACACCGAACATCAAAACTTAATTCCAAACACACTCCTAAGTCCTAAATCACCTAAAGAAGCTATCCGAGCCATAAAATCTACATTCTGAGGTCGTTTACCAACAAATCAATTCCCAGTTGACTTTTTCAAATATTAAGCTAATTTAAGAGACTAAGTGTCTCTATTCTAACCACGACTACTTCGAACCCAAACCTACCGACCCAACACAACAAAAATAGGCTAAGCAGCATATGATAAGCAGAAATAGGGGAAACAGGGCTAATCTTAAGAAACAACCGGTCGGGTTTTTACATCCTCCCCCTGTTAAACAAACGTTCGTCCTCGAACGGGTCTAGAAACATACCTGGAGTCTCGAATAAGTTAGGATACTGCTCCGCATCTCCCGCTCGGTATCCCAGGTGGCATCCTCCATCGGTTGTCCTCTCCACTGAACCTTCACTGAATCTATATCCTTAGACCTCAACTTCCTGACCTGACGACACAAAATAGCAACTAGCTCTACCTCATATGACATATCACCCTCGAGCTGAACCGTGCTGAAGTCCAAAACATGAGATAGGTAACCAACATACTTCCGGAGCATCGAAACATGGAACACTGGATGAATACTCGATAAGCTGGGAGGCATGACAAGCCTATAAGCCACCTCCCCAATCCTCTAAATCACCTCAAAAGGCCCAATGAACCGGGAACTCAACTTTTCCCTCTTCCTAAACCTCATAACACCCTTCATGAGTGACACCTTCAGCAGCACCTTCTCTCCAACCATGAAAGACACATCTCGGACCTTCCGGTCCGCACAACTCTTCTGCGTAGACTGCGTCATGCGATGCCGCTCCTGAATTAACTTCACCTTACCCAACGCATCCTGAACCAAGTTTGTGCCCAATAGCCTAGCCTCACCCGGATCAGACCAACCAACCGGAGATCTGCACCTCCTACCATATAAAGCCTTATACGGAGCCTACTAGATACTCGACTGATAACTATTATTATTTGCAAACTCCGTGAGTGGAAGAAACTGGTCCCATGAACGCCCAAAATCAATGACACAGGCACACAACATATTCTCCAAAATATGAATACTATGCTCTGACTGCATGTCGATCTGAGAATGAAACGATGTGCTAAACTTGACCTAAGTACCTAACTCCCTCTGCACGGCCCTCCAACACAGAGATGTGAACTGAGTACCTCTGTCAGAAATGATAGAAACTGGAACCCCATGCAATCGGACAATCTCTCTAATATAAATCTCAACTAACCGCTCTAAAGAATAAGTAGTACCAATAGGAATGAAGTGCGTGGACTAGGTCAGCTGATCCACAATAACCCATATAGGATTAAACCTCCTCGAAGCCCATGGGAGTCCAACTACGAAGTCCATGGTGATTCGCTCCCATTTCCACTCCAGAATATCCAATCTCTGAAGCAATCCACCTGGTCTCTAGCGCTCATACTTGACCTGCTGATAGTTGAGACACCGAGCCACAAACTAAACAATATCCCACTTCATCCGGCTCCACCAAGAATGCTTTCTCAGATCCTGATACATCTTTGCCGCACCCGAATGGATGGAATAGTGCGAACTATGGGCCTCATATAGAATCAAATCTCAAAGTCCATCCACACTGGGCACGCAAATCCGGCCATGTATCCTCATGACCCCATCATCACCAATAACCATATCTCGGGCATTACCGCGACAGACATTGTTCTGAAGAACGAGCAAGTGTGGATCATCATACTGGCGTGCTCTAATAGATCCAATCTCACCAGCTGACCCACTAGTGCCTAAACATCAAGTGCTAATGGCCGCTCTACTACTGGAAGGTAGGCTAGACTCCCCAAACTCTCCGCTCTGCGACTCGGGCCATCAGCCACTACATTGGCCTTCCCAGGATGATATAAAATAGTGAGGTCAGAATACTTGAGAAGCTCCAACCACCTCCTATGATGCAAATTAAGATCCTTCTGCTTAAGCAGATGCTGCAAACTACGGTGATCAGTTAAAATCTCACAATGCACTCCATATAAATAATGACACCAAATCTTCAAGGCATGGACAATAGTTGCTAGCTCAAGATCGTGCACTGGATAATTCTTCTCGTGCACCTTCAACTGTCTTGACGCGTAGGCAATCACCCTACCGTCCTGCATAAAAACCGCTCCAAGGCCAACTCTCGAGGCATCACAGTAAACTGTATAAGAACCTGAACCCGTAGGCAAAACCAACACCGGAACTGTAGTCAAAGATTTCTTGAGCATCTGAAAGCTCTCTTCACACTCCTTACTCCACTTAACTGAGTACCCTTCTGGGTCTGTCTAGTCATAGGTGCTGCAATAGATGAAAATCCCTCTACGAAACGGTGATAGTACCCTGCCAAACCAAGGAAACTGCAAATCTCGGTAGCTGATGACGATCTAGGCAAGTTCTGCACCGCCTCTACCTCATTCAGATCAACCCGAATACCCTCACTAGACACCAAGTGCCCCAAGAACGCTATTGAATCAAGACAGAACTCACACTTCAAAATTTTTGCATACAATCTATTCTCCCTCAACGTCTGAAGCACAACTCTCAAATGTTGCTCATGATCCTCCCCAGATTAGGAATACACCAAGATATTGTCAATAAACACAATGACGAAAAAATCTAGATAAGGCCGGAATACACTGTGCATCAAGTGCATAAAGGCTGCTGGGGCATTGGTCAACCCAAATGAAACTAGAAACTCATAATGACCATATCTAGTCCTAAAAGCAGTCTTCGGGACGTCTGGCCCCTGAATCTTCAATCAATGATAGCCGCAATTCATGTCAATCTTGGAGAATACCCTTCCACCCTGCAACTGATCAAACAAGTCATCTATACGAGGCAAGGGATACCAGTTCTTCACCGTAACCCTGTTCAGCTGCCGATAATAAATACACACGCGCATAGAACCATCCTTCTTCTTTATAAACAACACCAGTGCACCCCAAGGTGACACACTAGGACGAATGAACCCCTTATCTAGGAGTTCCTAAAGCAGCTCCCTTAATTCCTTTAGCTCCGTTGGTGCTATATGATAAGGTGGAATAGAAATAGGTTGAGTGCCTGGCACCAGGTCAATACCGAAATCAATGTCCCTGTCAGGTGGCTTGCCTAGCAGGTCTGCAGGAAACACGTCCGGAAAGTCACGGACCACAAGAAATGAATCAATAGCGAGAGTCTCACCACTAACATCCCTCACAAAAGCTAGATACGATAAACACCACGTCTCAACCATACGCTGAGCCTTCAGGTAGGAAATCACCCTGTTGGGCACATACTCAGAAGAACCTCTCCACTCAACCAGCGTACATCCTGGCATAGCTAAGGTCACGGTATCAGCGTGACAATCAAGAACAACATGACACGGAGATAACCAATCAATGCCCAATATCACATCAAAATTGAACATGCTAAGTAACAGTAGGTCCACTCGGGTCTCCAGACCCCCAATAGATATCACACACGACCGATACACACACTCACCGGAGTCGAAACATGAACAAATGTAACTAAAGACTCACGGGGCATATGCAGAAAATGGGCAAAATATGATAAAACATATGAATATGTAGAACCAGGGTCAAACAAAGCCAAAGCATCTTGGCGACAGACTGAGACCATACCTGCAATCACTATATTGGAGGACATAAAATTTGGCCTGGCAAAAAACGCATACATACGGGCCTGACCTCCACCTGCTCGACCTCCCCCTCTAGGGCAGCCTCTAGCTGGCTGGCTACCACCCCTGGATGGGTGGTGAAGTAACTGGAGTTGAAGTCGAAGGCTGGCTCCTCAACTGAGATGGGCCTCCAAGAAGATGAGGACACTGCCTCCTCATATTCCCAAAATCTCCACACTCATAACAACTCCCTGGAGCTGGAGACGGGTATTGAAAGGAAGCCCTGGCACCAGAATGGCCACTAGGAGGACCATGCATTGAGGAACCCTGAACTGATGGTTCTCGAGCTGCACTCTAGGATGGAAGGGCACCGAATGAATATGGCCTGGCTGAGAACTGCGGGGACCATGCCCTGAAGGTGCACCACTATGGGCTGGGCGGCCTGACCAAGGAGGATTGAACGAACAACCTCTACCATGATGAATCTCCCCCCTGGAAGGAGCATTACTAGAACCACCCAATCCACGAGGCCTCTTGGCCTCCCTCTCCACCCTCTCCTGGCGGCGAACCAACTCAATATCTCAAGCAATATCAACTACCTGCTCGGAGGTAGCACCTGACACTCTCTCCCGAGTCCTAAAAAATGGAGCTCCTAAGTGAGGCCATCCACGAACCTCCTAACCCTCTCCCTATCAGTAGGGACAAACTCGGTGGCATGACGAGCCAACTCCGAAAACCGCATTTCATAATGCATAATTGACAGCTCCCCTTGACGCAGCTACTCAAAATGCCTGTGCTGCTCCTCCCTGTGAGACTAGGGTACATACTTCTTCAGGAAGATAGTGGAGAACTGCTGCCAGGTGAGGGTTCCTTAACCAACAAGCCTACGCCTCTCAAAAGACTCCCACCAAGTGAAAGTAGCACCAGAAAACTGAAAAGTAGCCAACGAGACGCCACTGATCTCCAAAATCCCATCAGTACGAAACATCCACTGACCCTTATCCAGAAAACCCTGGGCATCCTCGCCCTCAGCACCACTGAATGTCGGAGGCTGAAGCCTACTAAATCTCTCCAGTCTACGCTCCTCGTCATCTGGCATAGCTAGGACCACGAAGTCCTGAATTGGAGCAACCGGTTGGGCTGGAACCGCCCCCGGTGTCTGATGGCCCCGAGTAACCTGCTCAGGGGTCCTGGCAACTGGACTCTGACTGCCTACCTCGTCCTGAGAAGAATCGGAAGTAGAAGATGCAGCAACTGCCTGAGCAATGGTGGTACATACTGTCAAGATCTTGGCCAAGGTCTCCTGAAGACCCAGAATAACAATAGGCATTGTCGGTGCCTGAGTCTGTCCTGGCTGCTGCACGGGATGGCCCCTACCTCTACCACAACCTCGATCGCAGACTCGACCTCTCGCCGGTCTAGCCGGTGGCTGATCACCCTGATCGGTAGTGTGAGTCCTCACCATCTGTGAGAGAATGAAACAACAACAATTTAGATTTCCAGAATCAACAAAATGGCACGACAAAATTCAAGAAAATGAGATTGTTCCTAAGGTTTCTACAGCCTCTCGAAGATAAGTACAGATGTCTCCGTACCGATACGCAAGACTCTACTAAACCTCCTCATTATCGTTGAGTCCTATGTAACCTAGGCTCTGATACCAACTTGTCACGACCCCAAATCCTATGCCGGTCATGATGGCGCCTATCATGGAACTAGGCTAGCCAACCCTTACAGACTATCATAATATTTCATAATTTCCCAAAATTTAGCAGATTTTAAAACAGAAAAAAGAGATGAACAATTTACACACTTCCCCAAAACTTGGAGTCAACTGTCATGAGCATCTAGAACTGTAAATACAATGTACATCAAAGTGACTTGCTAATACAAAGTCTGGAGTACAAAAGACAAAAAAAAACTATGAACTAAGGAAAGAAAGGAGGTGAGCTGGGACGCTAAGCAGATACCTCGATCCTCCAACAACTCCAAGCACATCCAAAAATCAACTAGTGAGTTGGTCTGGTACCTCGATCTACACACACAGGTGCAAGGAGTAACGTGATCAGTAAGTAATCAAAGTAACTAAAAACTTGAGTGTAGTGACGAGCATTTATAAATAATGTAATTCCATATAATGAATAACAGTGGAAATGAATAAGTCAAGTCAGGAATCTACATTATGAATATTTCATAAAAATCCAATTTCCATTTTTAAAATCTCATATAAAAACATTTATCCAACATTTTATCATTAGAGGCTCAGCGTAAAGAAGAGTGAAAACAGCATTTTCATAAAATATAAGCCCCTCGGGCACAATAACACTCACAATAAAGCCTCTCAGGCAATCCTCTCAGTCACTCGTGACTCCACTATCAGTATTTCATGCTCTCACTTAAACACTTGTACTCACCAAGTGCCATGAATACACACCACTGCTGTGGCAGGCATCCCGATCCAACACACATATCTATATATATCTATATTTTTGCGGCGTGCAACCTGATCCTTAAAACATACACTGCGACGTGCATCCCGATCCATATGTAATATATAACATATATATTGATGTGGTGTGCAGCCCGATCCATAACTAACCTCACATACTCGGCTCTCCATGTGGACATGTAAATTTCTGCGGCGTGCAGCCCAATCTATTACTATCCTCACATACTCGGCTCTCAGCCTCGCTCAGTCATCCTCACAAGCCACTCGGGCAATTTATCTCAACTCACGGGACTCAGCCCAAAATACTTCTCATATTTTCAAAGCAGTGTGATCGCAGTGAAAATAACAACAAGTGGTAAACATGACTGAGTTCACAGATGTTCCATCAGGATAGTGGGAAAATAGTATAAAAGTACCTCAGAGGGTCTAAACAAGTCGGCACAAGGCCCCAAACATGGCTCACAACCCATAATTTCTAAAATGCAGTATATCGCAAGATTTCAAATCGAATACGCGGCTTAATAATCGCTAGGGGATGGACCAAGTCACAATCCCTATCGGTGCATGCCCACACGCACGTCACCTAGCATGTGCGTCACCTTATTTACCAAAACAATGTCAAATACTAGGGTTTCATACCCTCAGGTTTGGAGTTACAATCGATACTTACCTCAAAACAGCCCAAAAGCTACTCCGTGATGCTCTTGCCCCTCGAATTGGCTCTGAAATGCCCCGAATCTAACAAAAACCAGATTTACATCATCAATATACACTAAGGGAACAAAACCCAATCAAAACCTATAAATTGAAGCACAATTCTCGAAATTGGCCAAACCTGAGCCCCGGGCCCATGTCTCGGAATTCGATGAAAATCGCGTCACAAGAATCCTTCTCCCGTCCCGAGTATATACATACAAAATGCATCACAATCCGAACACAAACAACTCCTAAATTCCTTAGTTTACAAGTCTCAATTTCTCAAGCCCTAAACCCCCATATTATGCCATTTAACCACAAATTCCAAGCCTAATCCGTCACAAAATAGCATAGAAACGAGTTCATAGTCCGGGAAACTTACCTCTAATAAAGACTCTCAAATTCCTCCTTCAAATTGATCCCAAATTAGCTCAAACCGCATGCAAAAATGAATGAAATGCCAAAATTCCGCGGAAAGTCCAATCTAGCACCTGCGGTGCCTCACCCGCACCTGCGGCTTCGCAGGTGTGGCCCATTCCTCGCACCTGTGGCTTCCGCCAACCTGGCCTCTTTTTTCACCTGTGCAATAACCTTCGCACCTGTGGCTCCCCATCCGCAGGTGCGGCCACACTAGTAAATTTAGACCAGCAGCAATTTTGCTGCAAATTCCTAAGTCCAAACCTCCGTTAACAATCCGAAATCAATACCGAGCCCCTCGGGGCCCCAACCAAACATGGAAACACATCCCATAACCTCATTCAAACTTATTCGATCCTTCGAAATCCCAAAAACAATGCAAAAATCACATCAAATTCAAGCCTATGAACTTTGAAATTTCTAAATTTCGATAATGATGCCGAAACCAACCGAAACACATCTGATTGTCCTGAAAATTTGCACACATATCCAAAATGACATTACGAACTTGCTCCAACTGTCGAAATTCCATTCCGACCTCGATAGCTTATTTTCCACTGCAGACCGGAAATCGCCAAAAACTAACTTTCGCCAATTCAAGCCTAATTCTACACCGGACATCAAAACTTCATTCCGAACACTCTCCTAAGTCCCAAATTACCTAGAACCTATACGGCCATAAAATTCACATTCCAAGGTCGTTTACCAATAATTCAACTCCTAGTTGACGTTTTCAACTATTAAGCTAATTTAAGAGACTAAGTGTCTCTGGTCTCACCACGACTACTCCGAACCCGAACCAACTGACCCAAAACAAGAAAAATAGCTATGAAACATATGATAAAGAAGAAATGGGGGAAACTAGGCTAATCTCACGGAACGACCGGCGGGAGTCGTTACAATATATATATATATTTGTTTTGTTGCTACTTCATGTTTCAGTACTGTCTACTTTCATGTACAAGGTTTTAGACCACTAGTAAATGTCGATGTCAACCCCTCGTCACTATTTCTTCAAGGTTAGATTAGATACTTACTAGATACACATTAATTTATGTACTCATACTAAACTTCTACACTAATTGTGCAGGTATTGGGACATGTACATTTGGTAGTCATCTAGGTGCATAGATATAGCTACGAGGAGACTTTGTGGTGAGCTGCATTCCACGTTATGATCCGCAGCACATGGAGTCC
Source organism: Nicotiana knightiana (assembly GCA_005239525.1). Lineage (NCBI taxonomy): Eukaryota > Viridiplantae > Streptophyta > Magnoliopsida > Solanales > Solanaceae > Nicotiana > Nicotiana knightiana. Next base: position 126,329 of record ML420828.1, on the reverse strand, counting down.
CCATCCTATTCATTTACTATATTCGGTCTATTATCTATTCACAACAATTATTGTAGTAATATTTTATATCCTACTAGATGTGCATGCACTTGTGGCCTCAGATTTTTGGGGATTTAGATTTTGTTCTTGGTTGCATCTCTATTATGATATTCGAATTTATATTTCGACCAAGTTCCAACATTTAAGATAATATCCATATTTTACTTCGAAATAAGAATAAGTTTGATTATTTATTTCGTCACTTGTACTAAAATGTTTTACAAATTTCGGATCATTGTGTTGATTAGTTGTTGGTTGCCTAACAACAAAGTTGGGCTCCATCACAAACTAAGGCCAGAATTGGGTTGTGATAGCTTGGTATCAGAGCACTAGGGCCACTGAGGTCTCACGAGTTATTAGCAAGTCTAGTAGAGTCTTGCGGATCGGTAAGGAGACGTCTGTACTTTTCTTCGAGAGGCTACAAAACTGTTAGGAGAACTTCCCTTTCTTAATTCATTGTCGTGCGACTTAATTTTTGCTGAAGCTTATGTATTTAATTCCTTCCTACTCATTCATACGCGATTTCGAGCATTCGATATTAGTTGGAACCAACGAGTTGTGGTGATGTTACAGATGTGGTGCAGGATGTTTTCCCTGTGTTATAAGGACGGATAACTACCGTCGCCTTGTGAAGGGGTGTCCAGTTATTTCAGCCTAGTGTTGGTGTTTCCCACAAGTTCAGGGCTATACACGGTATATTATGGTGTTTTATGTGTTGTTATCATGTAGTGTTGGTTTAAATAATAGGGTGTTTACTCATGTGTTGCGGCGGTGAAGTTTACAGGAGGAGGATTACTCGGTTCGTAATTGGAAGTTCGGTATTTAACTCCAGCATAGGAGAGGCGTTGGGCTCTGGATGTTCAGGCTTGGACCAACGAAATTTCTTATGTTGTTGTACAGTCGTCCTTGTTTGAGTGCACTAAGGTTCATCGGTATGATGGGGATACAATGTTGGAAAGTGGTGCTTAAGAAGCGCTTGTCGCAGATGATGCTGTGTTGCACCTTCAAGGTTGAATAGGTATTTCCAGTGTTGCTGATTTGACAAAGATGATCCTTGGGGAGGCTTAGAGCTTATGGCTATCTATTTGTTCAGGTGCTACGGAGAAGGATCGTGATTTGGGCAGCATTACTAGTGGCAGAGGATGAAAAGGGCATTGCTGGATATGTCTTGTGGTAGTTGAATATTTAGCAGGTCAAGATGAGCAGTAGAGATCGAGTAGTTTGCTTTGGGAGATTGCTAAATTGGAGTCAGAGTGGTATCATATTGTATGGATTTTGTAGTAGGATAGCCACATGCTTTGAGAAAAGTTAGTGTGATTTTTATCATTGTGAACAAATGACCAAGTTTGTGTATTCCATTTGCGATGGTAGCTTCTACACTTAGGAATTTCGAGTGTGACAGAAAGGGTTTGCTTGGAATACGTAAGAAATATGAATGATTGATTATCCTTTTGGAGTGCAATATAGTCTCAATCTTTAAGCGTATACTTGGACCTTCAGTTGATGTTGATGAAATGAACGAATTCATATAGCTGGTGGACGGGTGTAGACTCAAGAGAAATAACAGATTTCATAATGGATATACTATGGCGAGGTCGTTGGAGGATATCGATAAGAGGTTACACATATAGGCTATCTTCTATGAGAAGGTTAGGGGTTACATGATCCCTTATGAGATTCCTGTGAAGAGTTTAACCTTCTATCCAACGGGAGGCATGTACTATGATGTGGGGCTGGATAACTTGAAGAATATGGCGCGATTGTCATGAGGTTGAGTGTGCATTTAGGGATAATAATTTGGGATGTGTTATGATTAGCGCAATGAGAAATTATGAGAAATTTAGCTGAGTGATAGTGTGAGATCATGGTAACGAAGGAGGAGAACTCTTCGTGTGTTCTTAGGCTATGTGATTGTGGCTTAAAGCCAAGTGGGAGAGCCTACCCTTGATGATTGTGTCACATCATCATGTGTTTTTGTAGTTTACGAGTTTTGGTAAGTTTATGGTTTAGTTATGTCTTGAAGAGGAGGACACCAGGGGTAACTCGAGCTGGAGTTTGATGGACGTGCGTTACCTTTTTCCTTATTGATTTATGGAGGTTTTAGGATAACTCAGATTTGATATTCCTTTGTGGATGTGATGTGCAAGGGAAAGGATTCATTCGGTTGCTTTTTTTGGAGTATTCATGTGGTAACAAAGCATTAGTCATTTGGCTTGCTTGATTATATATTTAGGACTAGCTTAGAGAGAGCGGCTTTTTATAATGGTTCTAGTGGGTTCAAGATTCAAGGTGTGGTGCTTAAGGATTTTCGGGTTTGTTGTTTAGCAAAGGATTGAGTTTTACAATAGGATATGAAAGTGATTTGGGTTATTTCTACATCATTGTTGGTTGTAATATGGGGTGTTAGGGAGATGAAAGAAACAACTTCGAATTCGCATAAGGTCTTTTCGGAACGGGTGTATCGGTTGGAGATACTATTCAGTGCATGAGAAGGTATAAAATGACTTATGGGTATTGAGACAATGTGGTCTTCTTATTTAGGGATTACTCGGGTGAGTATTGATTTATATCCATTGTGTGCTGGGAAAGAGGTGTGTTATTTTGAAGGCAAGTCAAGAGGAAATCTACAGAAGTCGGATTAGTTTAGCAGTGATTCGATCAGCATGGTAAGGGAAATGAAAAGCTCCTTCGATATGTTAAGGCTATATAGGTGTTGTGGCAAGAACTTGTTGTCTTGGTAGTCTACATGATTTGGTTGATTTCAAAGACTCAGCTTTGATGGCTCGATTATGTGGAAGTTGGTCTCGAAGTGTTTATGACGGTTTCGACCAGGACATGAGATTTGTGTCTCCAACGATTACGAGAAGTTGGTTGCATACTGAAATTTCTCTCTTGAGATGATTTGAGTGTGAAGTTTCTAGCCGATAGAGTGCTTATTCTACTTGTGATTTAGGAATTATATTGGGATTACTGTACTCTCACATGATAGCATGATTGATGCGGTGAGGTGAGTGGAATTAGTATTGAAGGGTCAAGGTTGTGGTTTAATTTTGATAGGGATGTCACGAGTTTGAGGTAGCAGGGTAGTTTCAGATGTTCAGAGTACGCCAACGCTATTTTAGCGTCAATTGAGAATGTGTGTGTTGTGGGAAAAGCATTGTGTATTGAATGGTAGATGCTTGACTAGCACTACAGAATAGTATAGTTTGTAGCTATTGATGTTCAGATTTTGTTACTTGGTGCGGAAGGTTGTGGGAGTATCTCCCATGGGATGTTGGTGTAGGTGTGACGTGTTAGTCATTAAAGTATAGAGAGTCTGGTACAGCCGCAGATTATAGAGTTATTTTCGTGAGGTGGACTATTCCTCTGGTTGTGGACTGTGGAAGATTGTTTAGAATTTGGCAGTTGATTGTATGGTTCGTAGATAGGGTCATTGTGGATCTTGAAAGGATATTTACCTTTTTTAAGATGATCGAATCAGTTTAGAGATCCATTGGTAGGCCTAATATGAATATATATTCTACAACAGATCAAATTTGTTTGTTCCGCATAACATTTGTCTATGGATGAGTCTTCGGGCATGGTGGATGTATTCATGTAATCATTTATTTCCTATGTTACTCTTTTATGTGATGTGGGTTGTAATGTGACTTGTTTATTCAAACGCGTGTTGTGGTATAGGGTAGGATTATGGTGTTGTATGAGCGAGATGGCTCTCGTGATGATGGTTTGCTTATTGCACATTAGTCGTGATTGGCCATTTTCGTACCGCATTAGGATATCTATCACCTAAGGTTATGTTTATGCACTTGGAAAGCTTGTTGTTGATATACGTATGACCAGTGTGTATGAGCATCTTGTCTTGATGGGTATTACCATGCATACTATTATGTGTGGATTGGGTGGCACACCACCACATGTATGATGTTTGGATCGGTTACACGCTGCAACGGTATCATGTGCCGATCGGGTTGTACGCAACAACGATGAGATGTTGGGTACGATTACTTATACATATTCGTGTGTTTTGCTTCTCCCTTGTGGAATAAATTCATAGCATTTTGTTTGGTTGTTATATCGATTATGCATGCTGGATAGTTGTGGTACTTGGGTTCCTCTCCTTATTGATTATATTTGAGTTGTGGATTATTCGCGTGTGAATCGTGTCACATGAGATTTTATATGGTATTTGATATGGCATGTCGATCGAGCAGCTTGTACCGGGTGAGACGAGGCTATTCGACGTGGAATCAGTGCAATCAGAGTGTATGTTTGGAGGAATAATGTCACTAATTAGCTCAAAATTTGGTAATGGTTCTTGTCGAGCGAGAGAATTCCATGATTTATGGATTTGATGGGTGATTCTGAGTTTCTACACATATCTTTCATAGTTGCAATAGTGCAAGGGTTGGAAATAGGATTTTTATGTGTCATCAGGTATATTATTGGTACCGGTTTGGCAACGAGTAGCTATTGTGATTGGAAGATATTATTATCGGCATATGAGTTATGCGGTACATCATGTGGTTACATCTTGGGAATATAATGTGTCTTGGATATGGCCAGTTATAATTGATTTGATGGGTGATTATGAGTTTCTGCACATTTCTTTCATAGTTGCAGTATTGCAAGAGTTAGAAACAAGATTTTTACGTGTCATTATATATATATATATATATATCGGATCTTGAGGGAGCTCCGGAAGTTAGAATTTGGTTCTACGGATTTCAAGCTAAGGTTGGAGGAAGAATTTTCAGTCAGCATTGTGTAGATGGGATCATATGGATTGAGGTGATATGAAATCACCCATGGATATGTGTATGATAAGTTATTCAGTGAATATGAAAAATTTGGAACGATTCTTGGCACGTTCAAGGATGAACGTATGTTTAAGTGAAGGAAAATGTATCGACTCGATTGGTCATTTTAAGATTCAGTATTTCGCTCGGCGGCTTGAGACATTGAGAAGCTTCACATTATGAATTATGACTCGTGTATATCGTTGATTTCGATTTTTGAGAGGTTCAGAGTTGATTTGGAAGTCTTAATTTGGAAGCTTTAAGTTGGACAAGTTTACCAAGATTTGACTAGTGAGTATACGACCTCGAAATCGAGATTTGAAGGTTCCTACAGGTTCATAAGGTAATTTCAAAAATTGGCACATGTTCAGGTTCAGTATCGCGTGGTCCAAGAGCGATTGTATGCTTATTGTCGGAAGTTCACATTTTGAAGGTTTTTGAATTTGGTAAGCTTTGACTTGGATTGGAATTTGGTGTTATCAGACTCCGGGTTGTATTCCGAGACCTTGATATGTTCATTTAGATGATCGTACTTGCATCTGAAGTTTTGTCATAATCTGGAATGTCTAAGTGTTATTTGGGCGCGTTCGATGAAGCATGAATGCTTGAATGTTAAGTGAGTTTAATAAATTGAGTTTGATCTTTAATTCTTGGTTTCAATTTTAATTCATGTTCCGAGCCTTTAGACATGTTTACATAGGGTATATAAACTTGTTAGATTGATTGGATGGGGTTTCTCGGACCTCAGGTGACTTTTGGGGTAGTTCTCAAACCACCTTTAGGCCTTTTTGAGTTGCTGATAACTGATCATAGGGGTATGAATCATAGAGTTCGGGGTTGCGATCGCGAAGTGAAAATTCAATTTCAGGGCTTGTAAATCACAAACGAGGAAGATAGGGTCGTGATCGCGTAGAATGAAATTTTTGCGATCAGTGGTCTAACTTTAAGAGTTTATGTATTGCAATCTATAAGTAATATTGGGATGAAACAAAAATAAAAGTTAGTAGTCCTTTGAATCTTATGTTTCGAAATCAAACCATTTGGAATTTTGAACAAAATGTTGTGGCCATTATACGGAAGGGTGTCTGTGCAAAGGAAAATGAAATTTATACAATGCTATCGCGGAGCTTCTTGGTCGCGATTGAGATGAAGAAAGTCTTGTTGGAACATTTGTTAACCGCGATCACGTGGCTAGTGACCTAGATCGCGAAGAAGGCGTGGCAGGATATTAAGTATCCAATTTCGGGATTTTGAGTTTGTTTCTTCACTTTTAAGTTCTTGGAGCACAAGTTATGTAATTTGGGGTGATTATTGTAGACTATTTTTGCTATCTATCATAAGGTAACTTATTCCAACTTCTTGTGATCTAAATACATGGATTATATATGGAATTTAACATAGAAATTGATAGAGATTGTTAGTTATTTTGATATTTTTTTTTGGAAACCTAGAATTTGGTAAAAAGAGTATTTGACCACGAAAATAGATATGGAATTGGGAGAAATTGTATATTTGTGTTTGAGGTGCTACGGGAATATTTCCCCGGAAACAACCTCTCTACCCCTCCGAAGTAGGGGTAACGTCTTCTTACACTCTACCCTCCCCAGAACCCGCTAGTGAGATTATTACCGGGTTGATGTTTTGGTGCTATGGGAATATTTGTTTTTGGGAATTTTCTAACTTTGAGCGTGTGCTCTTGAAGTTGACTTTTAGGGACTTTTCATGTGAGGTTGAGAATTATTTTTTATTGTTAAATTGGGAATTTTTTATTAGGTTTTCAATTGGTTTGTATGTTCTTTGACTAGTTTCGTATCGTTTGGCATTCATTTGAGGTGTTAGGGAGGCATGGAGCCGATTATCAGGATTCGAAGCAAGGTAAGTCTCCTTCTGACCTCGTAAGATGGAATTTACCCTGTAGGTGCTATACTTGTTATGTGCTATATGCTATGGGAGCTAAGCACGTATGAGGTTAGGAGTTTTCGTGCGTATGCTAGATTCTTGATTATGTCCGAGTAGACGTAGACTCACACCATACTTTAACGGTACTACTTGAGTAATTTGTACATTTTTAAATGCTTTAATTTATGTGTTAGACTGAGACTAGACTTGCCTAAAGTATTGAGCTTTACTATTTCGGAAACTTGTCGTGCTTCTTGATTAGCCGCATAAATTGTATTTTCTCTTACTGATTTCTCCCATGTTGTGCGTTAATGTTTATTGATTTTATAACTGCCACATATATTTGCGAGTTGGGTTAACGACCAGTCAAAAGTTTTATCATTCTTATGGGATAGGGCTAAATGCATCAGCAGTACCGTTATGGGATCGGGTCATTCGCCTTGGTAGTATTATGAGATGCATCTATAGATCGGGCCGTACGACTTCAGTAGTATTATGGGATAAGGCCTCACGACCATATACAATCACTCTTATGGTATCAGACTGTTCGCCTCGGCAAATTCGTGCATTATATTCGATGAGCGGTCAGCGTATGTATGAGTTTTTTTATCTTGACTTAAGATTTTACATTGTATTTGAAATTCTTTTATCTTTGTTTCCTTCGTGGCAGTTTATAGTATTTGACGATTTCATAAATTCTCTTATGTTGAGAATCATGTTATTTATATTTTTATCTATTTTCTTGCTACTTGTCATGTTTTATACATGTCTACTTTTATGTACATTGTTATTGGACAACTAGTAAGCATCGATGCCGACCCCTCGTCACTACTTCTTCGTGTTTAGACTATATACATACTGGGTATGCGTTGATTTATGTACTCATACTACCCTTCTACACTAATTATATAATTAAAGAGTCATCAATGTCCGATCGAAAGGGAAATTAACGTTGTCTTTATCTAAATCACTTCATGTACCCCACACTTCCTTTTTCGGAATCAGGCTGATGGAAGATCAAGCAGTGAACACACATAGCTTTATAACTAGCCCAAGGTGACAAGTAAGCAAGAATAGTTCCCGAGTCTCTACATTTTTAACTCAAACACAAGGGGGGACTACACAATACAAAATCGCAAATATCAAAGTAATTGTCACGCCCCAAACTTAAAGAGGCGTGGCAGGCACCCGATGCCATACTCGGTCTGAGTGTACCACTCTATAACTCTGAACTATGGAAGGGTAACCCTCAACTTAGACCGATAAGGCCATATTCGGAATCATCTGGAAATAATGTCTCTCTCATATGAGGGGTAAACATACCCCAAAGCTCATATACGTAACTACGCAGACTGTTGAGGCAGTAATGAACGTCTACAACCAACAATACCAAACTGAATATGCACACAAGGATAGCAAGGCCACAATACTAACATACAAAATAAAAAGGACTTGTCTACAAGCCTCTAGAGATAACTGAATTGTATCATGGTCGGGACAGGGCCTCGACCCACCCATCAAACCTATATATATAAAATGGACTCCAAGGTCTAGACCTGGTAACCCCAAGGAAGTGGAGCTTACCAACCAAGTTGATGTTTGACTCTATCTACTAGGAAGGTCTATCAATCAATCTATCAGGACCTGGAGGAAAGAAATGTAGTATCCCCGACAAAAAGGATGTCAGTACGAAATAATGTACCGAGTATGTAAGGCAATAGAATAACTTAAAGCTGAAATTGATTTGATAATATAATAACTGAAGGTAACTGGGAGTCAAAGATAATCTGAAAATATGCTTACTTGCTGATACTGACTCAACTCTATCAATATAGTAAATAAAATAGTTGTCCGACCCTATAAGGCTCGGTATGTGTAACTGCTCTATCATAGTAGGCTCGCTCACAGGCGCTCGACCATACTAGACTATGTATCTCATTCATTTAGGTCTCTCTCATAGGCGCTCAAAAAATGTAGGCTCGGTATATAACTTACCATCCGATCAGAGGTTGCCTAATAGGGGCCAACCCTTCTATTATAGCTCGGTGGTGGTGATAATACTATTACTGCAACTTATGAGACTGGGATAATGTAAATAAATTCAGGTTTACGAACATCTCTTTATGTCTCATTATCAAACATATGTAGTTACGAGATCATGACAAACTGAAAAAAGTTTGCCTTAACATACCTTATCACAATATGTCCAATATGAAAATTAAAATCGTCTCGTTTCACCAGAATATACAACAACAGTAACAATACTATCATCACATTATGAAAGGTACAACTATCGCACAATGAACAACAAGCTTATTTTATAATAAAACAGGCATTATCTCCTCTGTAATCTTTACTTCCTCCCAATTCGGCATTAGACCAACAACAACAAGAACAAAATAATAACAACATGTATACATCATTTTCCAATCTTATATCCATCAGAAATACCACAAAACAGCCCATACACCCCAATCGGTTCATACACAAAATGACAACTGTAGTTGTGTCAAACAACCCGAAAATGTAACGATGAAAGACCAGCCAACCACCCTACCAGTATGTGATGTTTAACCACACCATTTATCCTCCCAATATCCACAAAACAATAGCAAAAGAGAAAACCCAACAGCAACACGAAACAGCCCACAAAGCAGTCCCACAAGTTCAGCAACTCAAAATTGATTTTTCAATACTAAAACACATTTCAAATTGTCTTTTCTTTCAAATTGAGCAACACATCCAACAATATATGATTAAGCCTCTTATCCTATAATACAAACATGACTTCAACTTAAAAATAAGTCCACAACCAGCAAACAATAATGGAACAACAAGAAGCATACCACTCTTTTGAAACTCGCTAGATCTAGTCTTTACGATCGAGTTACAACTCGTACATTCATAGATAATGGAAGGAGAAGCATAAATTTACCTTCGGCTGAGTAGAACCCACGAAAACTAGTCCTTATTCACCTAAAATCAGTCCCCCAATGCAGCTGCAAGAAGGAAAAGGAGAAACTAGCAAGTTGTCTAGGGTTTTCGCCATTGGAATCACATTGTATTACCCGAAATTACCTAGGGTTTGTGTGAAATTTTTTGTGAGGAGTTACAGGGTTTCAATCTGATTTTCTTTGTCTGAGAAATGAGTGAAATAAATGAGTTAATAAGTATTTAAAAGTCCCCTCTTGGATGACTTTAAGAGCTTTTAATTGAGGCATCTCCTTTTGGCAAGTAGGTGATGCACCTACTTGCCACCTACCATTTTGTGCAGTCTTCCAAAAATGCGAATATCTCTCTACTCGAATGTTGTATCAATTGAAGATTTAATCCTTAGGAAACTAGAGTTGTAGGTCTTCAATTTAGTAGGTAAATCATTTCGTAATTCCAAGTACATTGGGAGAATGATCAGCTACATTTGACCTAATTTTCAGCATATTTATAAATGTAACTTGTGATGATCTTTGCCAACTTTTGTTCCTTAACTAGCTTGACTTCAAAACATAACACACGACTATCATAAGACTAAAATAACACATAACATAACCTTCTTATTATTTTGAGCAGCCTAGTCTAAACCAAAAGTACATGTTACAACATTCCCAACTTGTCGACTTACGACAAAACTTATTTTCCTTAATTCGTTTAGCTTCTAAGCCTTCCAACCTTCTTGATACTTGTAGTTCATGATCTTAAATATTTGTAACCTGCAAGTCAACATGATTAACTTACTTTATGTACTTTCAAAGATGATATCATTTCTGAGCTTACATCAATTGAATTACGATGTACTCTCACATACGAAAATATGTCACTTACTTCAATTTTTATTATAACTGAGGTCTACTACCAACACCGGGTTACTCTCTCGCTTCTTATCCTATATGTCTAAATCTAATCCCTTTAATGATTCCTTATTACTGTTCATCTAAAGAATGACATCCTAATCTTCTATCATGCTTTGGAACTTTGATCCATCTATTATTGATTCACCTTAATGTGGAACTATAATCTTCCAGTGATAACTTGAAACCTTTTCAGCAATACATTGCCACTAGTACCCACGTCTCATCGAGTAAACATATGAAGTTATTTGCTTGACAACCTAGGGATCACACAGTTACACCCCATATTTTCATACGTGAGGGTACATCGTAAGTTAATTGATGTAAGATCATAAATGAGATCATCTTTGGAAGTACATAAAGTAAGTTAATCATGTTACCTTGGAGGTTAAAAATATTTAAGATCACGAATAACAAGTACCAAGAGGGTTAGAAATATTTGACACTAAATGAATTAAAGAAAATAAGTTTCGTCGAAAGTCGACAAGTTGGGAATATTATAACATACTTTTAGGGTGCGACTAGGGTGATTAACATAATAAGGAGGTTATGTTTCAGTTATTTTAGTCGTATAATAGTCGTGTGTTACGGGTTAAAGTCAAGCGAGTCGTGGAACAAAAGTTGGCAAAGGTCATCGCAAGTTACATTCATAATGTGTTGAAAATTAGGTCAAATGTAGCTGCGATTTTCTCCCAATATACTTGGAACTAAGAGATGATATACATACCAAATTGAATATCTACGAGTCTATTTTCTACCTCATTAATCTGTTCATCGATACGACATCATAGTAGAGAGATATTAGCATTTTTGAGAGACCGCGCAAGCAACTCCCAATGGGACCCACTTAGGCGGTGGTCGACGTACTTTACTTTATAAACTATTTGGATGCCTATTTTTGCTCATTTACGACTCAACTTCGTCTCCAAACTTCTCCGCATCCTCCTAAACATATACCATAAGGGTTTGAAGTGATTCCAAAGTGATTACACCAAATTTCAACATCAAAAGTATGTTCTAGTGAGCGACAACACCTCTTTGAGGTTGTGTTGTCGTTTAGAATAGTTGTGGGATTTATTTGGATAAACATCAAGTGGTTGCTGCTGTTTTAGGTATCTACTACTTTTTCTTGAAGTTTTTTTATGTTGGTTGCATTATTTGAGCAAGATACTACAAGAGAAGACTGTAAATAATTTGAGATGTTATTGTTCTTAATGGACTGTTCTGGGAAGGTTGTTTTCATAAACTTTAAATTGTAGGAAACCTTAGAAAATGAGTTGTTTATTCTATTATTTTCATGAATATACCATCTAGACGTCTAAATTACTATTGGTATTGTGAATAAGAAGATAATGGACAATATAACAATGGGAGGCCCTCCGATTTGACTTGGTATCATGATGGACATTCTTTTAATTTAAATAATGTATAATTATGGGGTTGAAGGGCGCTAAAGGGATTCAATCCGAGCTTGTCGCTCGTTGTGATATGTTGATGACATGTCAATGAAATATTTTGTAACCTATTGTTAATAATGCTCTTGTTTTATTGCTCTGTTTGTCGTTGTTTGTATATGGTATTGGAGGAGGCTCTTGTTACAGGGGAGATGTTGCCCGAATTTACGTAAACGAGCTAGTAGCTTACATTACAGACTTAGCCTTTACTTAGCATTCATTTTAGATCTCCTTAAGCTATGGTCGATTGAGTTGAAATGTTTGAAGGGTTGCTTGGAAGTTAGTAAGTACTCAACGGGATTAAGGTATGTTACGGCACTTCCTTATTTCTTTTGGCATGATATAAAATGAAACGAACATAAACAATACACTATTTCATAAGGGATCTACTCCTAGCAACTAAGGTCGTCCATGTTGTTCTTTCCTTATAAAGTTATTGTAAGCATGTATATATGATGCTTGAATTCTATTGAGGTTCATATTGATGGTATGATGTCCATAACATTAATGGAAGGTGCAATGACCATACGTCACTCCAAAAGGTCTAAAACGTGATTCCATGAGTCCAACATGCATTATATATATACGTATCTAATTATTCTACCGAGCCGCGATATAGTCGACCTGGTACGACACCTATTGTGAAACCACTAATCAGTTGGGTTTTACTGAGCTCCACGTTGCCGGGTACAATTATACCGAGCCTTATGATGGCTGGCTACATTTTACTGAGTCCTCTTCGAGGCTGGGTACGATATGATGAAGACGATGATGCCCATATAAGAGTATGTTTTAAAAAGTTTATGTATATCTATGTATCATGAATTTCATGTCAGTAGCCCTCAGAGGCACTCATATGCTACATGTTGTATCTCTTATATTTTACTTACATTATTGTTCTTATTTATGCTTTCCTACCTTACATACTCGGTACTTTATTCGTACCGAAGTCCTTTTTGCCCGGGGATGCCGTGTTTCATGCCCGTATGCCCTGATAGATAGGTTGAAAATCTTCCTAGTTGGCTATAAGCTCAGGAGAAGGTGTTGGCGCGCTCCACTTTCTACGGAGTTGCCTATTTAGTCAGTATGCTTTGGACATGTATTGATTTTATGTCGGGGTCCTGTACTGACCTTTATGATGTTCATCTACTCTTAGAGGCTTGTAGACAGATGTCATGTATATGTTTACTTGTATGGCCTTGTCGGCTTATGTTATGAGTGTACAAATGATCATTTCGGTCTTATTGGCCCGTATGTCACATGTATAAGTTTGTATACCATGTTGGATCGTCCTATGTCGAGTATTATCTTATGTTTATTTCTTGTTATCTCTTGACGACCTTTCTGGCTCATTTACCCATGATAATATGATAAGAAGGATACGTTACATTGGTACTCGGTTGAGTTAGGCACCGGGTACTCGTCGCATCCCTTCGGTTTGGGTCGTGATAGATACAATACTTTATAACCATATTTTGTGGCTTCCCAATGTGATTCATCTTATGTGGGTATTCTAATCCCATGCAATTCATCAAATCCCTTCTCTTTGAATCAATAGTCAATCGAAGGCCTAAAAATCATCCTCTTATCATTTATTACACTTACACACTTATTCTACTACCAGAGCAGCATTCTATTTATCCTAAATGCTCATAGTCTTAATGTTTCGACCCAAATTTTCAACCCATGGGATCATAATGGAGCCTAACACAGCACTTGCTAGGCAAGCCAATGTTAGAAATTCAACTAACCGTTTCCTTTTTAAAAATTTACTTCACCATAATAAAACAATTTAAAGTAAATATAAAAACTACTACTGTCCAAAAATAATACCAGAATAATATTCGAAATAGCAATAACGAGCCACAAACTAATACTAACTACACAACTACCCAGAGTCTGGTGTGACAGTCCACGAACTACTAAAGAGTGTACAAATAATTGGGATGGAAGAAATATGTCTCTGTTTTGAACGAAATAAAACAGCAATCTAAATAGATAAGGAAGGACTCCAGGAATCTACGGATGCCAGCAGATCTACCTCGTGTCTCCGCGCGTATAGAATCAGCAACTACTTTCACCTAGCTTTGACCGATACCTGGATCTGCACAAGAAGTACAGAGTGTAGTATCAGTACAACCGACCCCATGTACTGAGTAAGTGTCGAGTCTAACCTCGGCGAACAAGTGACGAGGCTAGGACAGGACACCACATAAAACCTGGACGTGTATAAACATACTAGCAGCAACAGTAGAAATTTAAGAGTTAACATTATATCCAATAATGGGAAGGGGTCATGAAATGGGGAATTTAGCATAAGGAGTGAGAAAAACAACAAGACTGCAATAAACAGTAATCAACAATAATTTAAAGCAATAAGAAGAGAAAAGGAACTCGCACGACACCACCCTTCGTGCTTTTACTCTCATCCTCCCAGTATCATAAATAAGAATACACCGCATCACCCTTCGTGTTTTTTCTCTCACAATGTATTTCATTCAGGCACAACATCACTCTTCGTGTTTTTACTATCACAATGTACTTCATTCAGGCACGACATCACCCTTCGTGCTTGTGACGACCCCAAATCTAAATGGACGTGATGGCGCCTATCGTGGTACTAGGCTAGCAAAATTTACTAAAAATATAATAAGCTTCCCAATTAATACATAAATTATCCCATGTTTCATAATAATTTCCACTTTTATGCATTTCAAACAATAAAACTGATCGGAACGTCTAAACACAGCTCCAACATATAGAGTCAACCGTCATGAGCATCTAAGAAGTGATACAGTATAATATAAATTCTCTACTACAACAAGTGTGGGAAGTAAAGTAAAATGACAGAGTAGGAAGGAGAAAGAGTAGGATGGACGCCGAGCAGCTACCTCACAATCTCCGAGCAATGCTACAAATGGGGTGGCTCAACTATCGCTCTTCCCCAGTACCTGAATTTGCACACAAAGTGCAGGCAGTAACGTGAGTACGCTAACTCAGTAAGTAAAAAAAGCAACTAAAGACTTGAGTGCAGTGACGAGAATTTAAAAGTGATAGTTTCATAAAAACATGTGCCAGTGAAAACAAATAGAGTAATCAAAAGACTACATTTACCAAATACCTTACAAACTCCAGTCCCCCTTCTAAACTTGCACAAAACATTAACTCAATATTTATTAAAGAGACTCAGTGTAAAATGAGTGAGAACCAATTATCTCACACTTTATAGCCTCTCGGGCACAATATCACTCATACGTAAGGTCTCTTAGTCACTCGTGACTCCTCTATCAGTACTCAATGCTCACACACAGCACTCTCACTCAATAGGTACCATGTATCCACACAAACTGTTGCGGCGTGCAGCCCGATCCACATAACATATGTTGCAGCGTGCAGCCCGATCCAAATAGTGTATATATATGCTGCGGCGTGCAGCCCGATCCNATATATATATATATATATATATATATATATATATATATATGTTGCGGCGTGAAGCCCCATACATATAGTATCTATATATGCTGCGGCGTGCAGCCCGATCCATAACTATCCTCAAAAACTCGGCTCTCGACCTCACTCAGTCATCCTCTCAAGCCACTCGGGAAACTCATGTCAACATCACGGGAATCAATCCCAAATACCTTACAGTATTCTAAAATATTGTGATAACAGTGAAATAGCAACAAGTAATAAACATGACTGAGTCCAAAAATTTTCTATCAAAATAGTGTGAGAATAGTGTAAAAATGCCTCTGGGGGGTCTAAACAGATCGACACAAGGCCCAAACGTGGCATACTACCCATAATATAATATAAACCTCAAAAATACAGGACATCTTATGATTTCAAATCAAATACGTGGCATAATAGTCGCCGCGGGACATGCCAAGCAACAATCCATACCGGTGCACGCCCACGCGCTCGTCACCTAACATGTGCGGCACCTAATTTACCAAAACAAAGTGAAATACCGGGGTTTCATACCCTCAGGTCGAGAGTTACAACCGTTACTTACCTCAAACCAGAACGAAATCTACTCCGTGATTTTCTTGCCTCTCGAATCGGCTCCTAATGCTCCGAGTATATCAAAATCTTATTAATAACATCAAATATGCTAGGAAGACGAAATCCATTCGAAATAATATCAAATTTAACCACAAATTCTCGAAATTGGCCAAACCCGGCCCCCGGGCCCACGTCTCGGAATTCTATAAAAGTTGCACCATAAGAATCCTCATCCTTTACGAGTCTATACATACAAAGAACATCAAAATCAGACCACAATAGCCCCTTCAAATACTCAATTAAAGTCTGAATTTGTCATGCCCTAACTTCCCCAAATTTTGGGTTTAAATCCAACTAATTTCAGGTTTAATTACTTTGAAAACAAAATAAAATCGAGTTATGAAGTCAAAAATCGTACCTCCAAGTGTTCCTCCTTTGATTCCCTCTTTAAACTCTCTTAAGAGCTTCGAATCCGCCCAAAAATGGTGAAAAATGGGCTAAAAATCGTGAAGATTGCTTTTTAAATACACTGCCCAGGCGCTCCCCTCATCGCGACCGCGCAAAAAGCCACACAATCGCGAAGCACAACAAAACACGGACCACCCTCAAGTTACCGTATGCGATCGCGGAACAGCGCACGCGATCGCGAAACACTGCCTTCATAAATCACGTTGTCGCGGCCCTTCTCGCGCGACCGCATAGCACAAATCCTTCCACTCCTCACCAGCTCACTCTCCTCTACGCGAACGCAAACAAGGCCACGCGTTTGCGACGACCCAAGGCTCCCCTCCCACGCGATCGCACCCTCACTTCCGCAATCGCGTAAAACAACTTACCCAGCCCCCTCTGCTAAGCCTACGCGATCGCAAGAATCCCTACACGATCGCATAGGAGAAAACCAGAACCAAAACACAAGAAAAATCTACCATCGCTCAAGACCAAAAATTGCCCCGTTAACCACCCGAAACTCACCCGAGTCCCTCGGGACCTCAACCAATCATAGCAACACATCACATAACCTTATTCAAACTTAGTCGAGCCTTCAAAAACAAAAAAAAACAACGCAAAAACATCAAATTCACCTCGGATTCAAGCATATGAACTTTGAAACTTCTAAATTTCACCAACGATGCCGAAACCATCTAAAAACAGTTCCGATTGACATGAAAATTTTCACACATATCCAAAATGACACTACGAACCTGCTCCAACTTCTGAAATTCTATTCGTATCCCGATAGCTAACTTTTTCACTACCGACCGGAAATCGCGAAAAACTCAATTTCGCCAATTCAAGCCTAATTCTACATCGGACATCAAAACAACATTCCGAACAGACTCCTAAGTCCCAAATCACCTAACGAAGCTATCCAAGCAATGAAATCTACATTCCGGGGTCGTTTACCAATAAGTCAACTTCCAGTTGACTTTTCCAACTATTAAGCCAATTTAAGAGACTAAGTGTCTCATTTCTCTTCAAAAATCACTCTGAACCCGAGCCAACCAATCTAACACAACGTAATGAAGCTGAACCGCATATAATGACGCAGAAATGGGGGAAACGGGGCTATTACTCTCGGAAGGACCGGCCGGGTCGTTACATCCTCCCCCACTTAAACATATGTTCGTTTTCGAACGTACCAAGAGTTGTTCTCCAACACCATCAAACTGCCGCATAACCTCGCCATGCACATACCCGAAGTTTATCCCACGTCACCCTATCCCATATAGGTCGAATATCACAACACAGTTGAAATTTTGAAATCCAACCTGAGCCATAAACCTTAGAACCAAATTCCCACTTCTGAAATGATTAACAAGATCAAAATTCCACAACTATAAACTGAATAAGTTTGAACACGGTGAATCAAGACATATATGTAACCCCAGATGTAATCACATAATATACCGCATGACTCAAACACTCAAAGCGATAACTCCTAATCACAATAGCTGCTCAAAACAACCCAATACTCGTAAATAACCTCTTATCAAGCAAAGCCTCGCTTTAACACTTTCATAAGGTGCCGATGATGAATGAAACACGTAGAAACTTGCAATCATTCATCCTATCAGTCAGACATGAAGCTCCTCCTTCCCAACGAAAATTGTAGCAGATTTCTAAGCCGAATCCTGATATTTATCCTTCCAACTATGTTGTAGTCAATTCTGACAGTATTCATTCTAGGTCTAATGACCTCTTCTCATCCAACACGACCACTCTGATGACATGACACATCAACACAATTCCAAGCCATAATATGTGCAACTCATGCACTCAATAGAAACATCCCAATGTAATCAAATTATATATAAGATTCACATGAGAGGACCATCCTGCCATTAACAATTACCATCACAGCACCATGTTGAGAGATTGACACTTATCAGAAAATCAAAACACACGAATCTGACACCAAGGATCATACCTCCACATAACTCTGCTACAATGCGTGATACCATCCAAACGCTGGGTCACATGAAATACTTCTAGCCACCTGGCTAAAAATAAATAACCACACGCAATTCGACATCAATTACTCCAAGTGCATTGCCATAACCATGGGGAAACAGGACGATACCATGCCACACGAATCAGAAAGTACATAACCAATACGTCTCAATCCCGCAATACCCAATTACTTACCTTACTCATATCTAGTTATAAAGCCCAATTAGAACCACACCATATGTGCCTATAACCAACAATCACAACTCCTCGCAACCCTGAAGGGTAACTCATATATCACTCTAGAAAACGAATAAACTCAATGACAATCGGATGGTACATTCCTTAACAATAGAAATTCGGAGCCAACAATTCCGACCCGGTGCAGAACACACACCCATACTGGGCCTACCAATGAACCCTAAATCAACTTTGGTCATACACAATAGACAAATGACCCTCTAAAGGTCCATAATGACTGGATCACAACACACTAACCCATGGCTAACCTTGGCTACATCTCTACAGCCCTCAACTCTGAAATCATCTCCTCATTCGAGTCCCCAAACTCAAAACCCTCCAAGCACACAAATCACCATATCCAATCTCAACTCCGTCGCCTAAATGTTTAATACTTCCCCAATACATGATCATACCACGAGGGATACCCCTAAAATCCGTATGTGTTACAAGGCAAAATTTGGATACCCGCAGCCGACCAACAAGGAGAGTACCGCCACACCAATGAAGTATCCATAAATCAAAACACATTGCCTCTTCTGAAACTCATACCTTCTTCGAGCCATATCTAAAAGTAACGCCATCTACCTGATCATCTCAGATCGTCCATGCCGCCTAAGAATTCAGAACCTTCCTTTCAAATCACATTGTGACCTAGCATCCGCAATTTCAATACTACACCACACATCGTACCCATTATGCCACAAGCCCCAAACACCAGTAGAAAATATGCATCTCAAACTACGGTAAAGACCATCTAGAACTCTCAAAAACCCATTTGCACTTAACCAAACCGTCAGGACTGAATCCCTCTAACTCAACTAAGCTACGCAGGTCCCAATTACCCAAAAGCATTGCCAGAAATCACACATAGAGCCTTACCACATCATAAACATCCAAAGGACCGATCTTACCCCATTACCATGCTGATCCAATCCACTACCAAGTTGTCCTATTTCTCCGACTCCCTTCTGAATTACCTTCCTATTGATTCTTTCTCCCTGCCATAGTACCAAAATCCTCAACTATAAATCACCACGCGAGACCCTAGCATAGAACCACATCGCCCTAAGGCTCATAAATCGCTGAATAACTCTCAAGTACCCCGAAGTACCATATCTCAAATACTTACTCTAAAGAGACTTTCGATGAATTGGAATTATCCTTCTCTTTCATGATGCCGGAATGTAGAATCCACAATTATATATAAACCTTGAATCCATCAGAACCATTCTCGAGAGTCACCCACTCTACACAATTCTCAATTAAACTGATCAAGCAAATCGAACGACATGTACCCCATTAACACACCAACACCCAAGGGAGTAACCCACACCCCTAGGCAACCAAGCAAATTCCTACTTTATTACACTACTTCGTTTACAAATAACAACTCAATCTTGCAATAAGACCTATATCCCCATAGAGTATAAAACAACCTGTATCCGGAAATTTCCATTACTCGAGTCATTCTCAAACTCCACCTCTGCAGGTCATAACTGATCCACCAGTATACCCCAAACTGAAACCAATATAACACATAATCGGGAAACCAACTAATCATTAGCAGATTCCCCTACTTGGGTCAAATCCATAGATCAAAACAAACAATAACTCACGATTCCCATATGTTATCACTGCCAAATACCGCAGTGGGATTCAACTAAATCCTTCATAAGCTCATATATAAATCAAACCAATAAACATCCCAAATCATCTCCAACCTCGTATTTACCATTGCAATATCCGTTCCAACTCCCACAAGTGATCTAAACTCAAATTGCAGCATATATCAATTACTGGTAAAAGAACTTCCTACAAAACAACATAAGGATCACACAACCTCAGGACACCCCGCGGGAAATAGCCCTGCCTGCTTAGCATCAAACTGATCTCTCTCTATACCATTCCGAAACTCATAGCTATTACGTAATCACTTTATCTTTCGGCATCTAAACACAAACAAGGCCTTACCTTGAGGCATCATAATCCGCAGTATAAGAACCTGAAGCTGATGGCAGAACTAACATTGGAGCGGTGGTCAAAGAAATCTTGAGCTGGAAGCTCTCTCCACACTTGTCTGACCACCAGAACACCCTCACTAGACGCCATTAGCCCCAAGAATGCTACTAAACCTAGCCAAGAAATTCACACTTGGAGAACTTTGCATAGAGCTTCTCCTCCCTAAATCCTTATAATGCCGTCCTCAAATACTAAGTATGCTAGCCCTGGCTACGCGTATACGCCTTGATTCCATCACTGAATACAATAACAAAGGAGTGCTAATACGGCTGGAATACACCATTAATCAAATACATGAACGCTACTGGGGCAATGATAAGCCCAAAAGACATCAACTGGAACTCATAACAAAGCAGAAGGATCCGCTTCACTCCACAACTGAACAACATAAGAGGTCTACCTATACACTCACGACTCGAGGCCATATGCCAACTCCAGACAGAAGTCAAACACTCAATATTTGTTGCTACATATCCAGCCCATACCTTCTGTCACAATCAAGCAACATGAACACATCTCACCCTCAAATCACACTAACCACATAGTCATCTAGTCACAAAGTCCCGTCAATAAGGACACCAACGGACATATAATTCCCCAAATACATGTACTCGCACAATAATATCTCAGCACGCAAGCCACAGGCAGAATTCGACCTCAAGTCCTCCAGATTGTCCCATTATCAACATGCTAAAATCACATCTCATCCATGGAAGTCACAAGCCGTCGACACACAGCTAATACGGAGCGCTCTCGGGTGCATTCAAATAAATGAGAGGAATTTCAACAGTTACGCTTTTGGCTGAAGAAATGGATTCGTACGACAAGAATTCAAGAATGTGTGATTTCTTCTAAGGGTTCTAATATAAATTCTCTATTACAACAAGTCTGGGAAGTAAAGTAACATGACAGAGTAGGAAAGAGAAAGAGTAGGTTGCGGACACCGAGCAGCTACCTCACAATCTCCGAGCAATGCTCCAAATGGGGTGGCTCAACTATCGCTCTACCCCGGTACCTGAATCTGCACACAAGGTGCAGGGAGTAACGTGAGTACGCCAACTCAATAAGTAACCAAAGCAACTAAAGACTTGAGTGCACTGACAAGCATTTAAAAGTGATAGTTTCATAAAAACATGTGCCAGTGAAAACAAATAGAGTAATCAAAAGACTACATTTACCAAATATTTTACAAACTCCAGTTCTTCTTCTAAACTTGCACAAAACATTAACTCAGTGTTTATGAGAGAGAATTAGTGTAAATGAGTGAGAAAAAATAATCTCACACTTTATAGCCTCTCGGGCACAATATCACTCGTACATAAGGTCCCTCAGTCACGCGTGACTCCTCTATCATTACTCAATGCTCCCACTCAGCACTTTCACTCAACACGTACTATGTATCCACACAAACTGTTGCGGCGTGCAGCACGATCTAAATAGTGTATATATATGTTGCGGCGTGAAGACCGATCCAAATAACATATGTATATGTCGGGGCGTGCAGCCCAATCAAAATAATATATATATATTAATACTCGACTGCGCTCACTGGGGTGTACAGACTCCTGGAGGGGCTCCTACATCCCAAGCGCTATATCGCTACGGTGTGCATATATATATATATATATATATATATATATATATATATATATATATATATATATATATATATATATATATATATATATATATATATATATATATATATATATATATTGCGGCGTGCAGCACAATCCATATAATATGTATATATGCTACAGCGTGCAACCCGATCCATAACTATCATCACAAACTCGGCTCTCCGCCTCACTCAGTCATCCTCTCAAGCCACTCGGGCAACTCATCTCAACATCACGGGACTCAATCCCAAAGACCTCACAGTATTCTAAAACATTGTGATAACAGTGAAATAGCAACAAGTAATAAACATGACTGAGTTCACAAATTTTCTGTCAAAATAGTGTGAGAATAGTGTAAAAATAAACCTGGGGGGTCTAAACAGATCGACACAAGGCCCCAAACACGGAATACTGCCCATAATATAACATAAACCTCAAAAATACAGGACATCTTATGATTTCAAATCAAATACGCGTCATAATAGTTGCCACGGGACGGACCAAGACACAATCCCTACTGGTGCACGCCACACGCTCGTCGCCTAGCATGTGCGTCACCTCATTTACCAAAACAAAGTGAAATACTGCGGTTTCAATCCCTCAGGTCTTGAGTTACAATCGTTACTTACCTCAAACCGGCCCGAATACTACTCCGCTGTTCTATTGCCTCTCGAATCGGCTCCCAATGCTCCCAATCTATCAAACTCAGATTAATAACATCAAAATATGCTAGGAAGACGAAACCCATTCGAAAAAATATCAAATTTTAACAAAAAATTCCCGAAATTAGCCAAACCTGGCCCCTGGGCCCACGTCTCGGAATTCTATAAAAATTGCATCACAAGAATCCTCATACTTTCCTGAGTCTATACATACCAAGAAAATCAAAATCGGACCACAATAGCTCCTTCAACTACTCAATTAAAGTCCTAATTTCTCATGCCCAAATTTCTCCAAATTTTGGGTTTAAATCCAACTAATTTCAGGTCTAATTACTTAGAAAACAACATAGAATCAAGTTATGAAGTCAAAAATCTTACCTCCAAGTGTTCCTCCTTTGATTCCCTCTTTAAACTCTCTCAAGAGCTTCGAATCCGCCCAAAAATGGTGGAAAATGGGCTAAAAACCGTGAAGATGGCTTTTTAAATACACTGCCTAGGCGCTCCCCTAATCGAGATCGCGGAAAAAGCCACGCGATCGCGAAGCACAACAAAACACGACCCCTGAACTTACCCTACGTGATCGAGGAACAGCCCACGCGATCGCGATACACTTCCTTCACAACTCATGTGATCGCGGCCCTTCCCACGCGACCGCATAGCACAAATCCTTCCACTCCTCACCAGCTCACTCTCTTGTACGTGAACACAAACAAGGCCACACGTTCACGAAGACCCAGGGCTCCCCTCTCACGCAATCACATCCTCCATTCCACGATCATATAGAACAACTTACCCATCCCCCTCATCTAAGACTACGCGATCGCAGGAAGCCCTACGCGATCGCATAGGAGAAAACAAGAACCAAAACACAAGAAAAATCTACCATCACTCAAGACCAAAAATTGATCCGTTAACCACTTCAAACTCACCCAAGGTCCTCGGGACCTCAACCAATCATACCAACACATCCCATAACCTTATTCAAACTTATTCGAGCCTTCAAAACACCAAAAAAAATGCAAAAACATCAAATTCACCTCGGATTCAAAACTATGAACTTGGAAACTTCTAAATTCACCAAAGATGCTGAAACCCTCCAAAACACTTCCGATTGACCTAAAAATTTGCATACATATCCAAAATAACACTACAGACCTGATCCAACTTCCGGAATTCCATTCCGATCCCGATAGCTAATTTTTTTCACTGCCAACCGAAAATCGCCAAAAACTCAATTTCGCCAATTCAAGCCTAATTCTACACCGGACATCAAAACCACATTCTGAACACACTCCTAAGACCCAAATCACCTAACAAAGCTATCCGAGCCATAAAATCTACATTCCGGGGTCGTTTACCAATAAGTCAACTCCTAGTTGACTTTTCCAACTATTAAGCCAATTTAAGAGACTAAGTGTCTCATGTCTCTCCAAAAATCGCTCAGAACCCGAGCCAACCAATCTAACACAACGTAATGAAGTTGAACCACATATAATGAAGCACAAACAGAGGGAAACAGGGCTATTACTCTCGGAATGACCGGCAGGATCATTATATTGCTTTACACTCTTCCTCACAATAGAATATATTTGGATCATGCACGGCATCACCCTTCATGCTTTACACTCCTCCATACCAATCACAAAATCATTAACAACATACAAAGAGGGATTTCACAGCAAATCGATATTTTACCATAGTTTATATCATCATTTGCCATTTCAATCTCAATTCAATATTCACAAGGGATTTCACAAGAAATTAGTGTTCCAACATAGTTTCTAGCATCATTTGTTATTTAAATCTCAACTCAGTGTTCACAATATTATCCATCATGGTGGAACCGGATACCAAACTTCTAACATTTCAACAACAACTATAGTAACAAGTAATAGGCTTTACAACTACCAAAATAACAAGAATTTACTTTCACTCGCATGTTATGACCTAACCACAATGTACAGGTACTCGTCACCTCACCTATACGTTGGATTTAGCAACAAAACAGGTAACAAGTAGTCACCCAATACCAATTCCCTCAAGCTGAGGCTAGACACAATACTTACCTCGAATTGACAAGCCATTCACTGCTCAAGCACTGCTTTTCATTTAGAATTGGGCTTCAACTCACTTGAATCTAATCACAATTGGTTTCAATATCATTAATTATTGCTAAAGTTGTTAACTTTAATGAAAAAGTATGGTTTTCTTATGTTTTCTTATCAAAATATGAAAATCGACCCCAGGTCCGCTTGGTCTAAACTCGAGGTTCAGATCAAAATCCATTTACCCATTCTCCCCCGAGCCCGTATATACAATTGGTTTTGGAATCCGACCTCAATTCGAGGTCTAAATTCCAAAATTTTGAAATTCCTAAGTTCTACCCAAAAACCCCAATTTTTACCATGAAAACTCTATATTTTTGGTTGAAATCCTGTTAAAAGTTGTTAAGGATTGAAAGGAATTAGTTATAGATCACTTACCAATGACTTGGAGAAGTTTGGGTCTTTGGAAAATCGCCTATGGAGGTTTAGGGTTAAAGAGAATTGAAAAAGAGGTGAAAATCCCGTTTAAAATCGATTTTATCAGGTTGCGGATCTCTTTTATCGCAATTGCGAGCCCTTCAAATTCCAGCAACCATCACAAATGCAATGAAATTGTCGCATTTGCGACTTTTGAGGGATTCTGCACGTGCTACCAGAATCTCACATTTGCGAGATCAGAGGCTGGCTCAAGTGTTCGCATTTGCGAAGCCTGATCTCGCAATTGTGAGATCAGAGTCCTGCCAACACCAGATATCAGCTGAGTGAAATTTTTTTAAGTCTCAGCACTCCGTAGTCCATCTGAAACTCACCCGAGTCCCCGAGGCTCCAAACCAAACATGCATTGAAGTCTAAAAACACCATACAGACTTTCCAGTACGATCAAATCATCAAAATAACATCAAAAACTACAAATTTAACCTCAAAACTCAAGATTTTCTCAAGAAAACTCAAATTTCTAACTTTTCAACCGGACGTCCAAATCATGTCAATTCAACTTTGATTAATATCAAACTTCACAGATATGACTTAAATATCACAACAAACTTTTTCCGAGCTCTGGAACAAAAGTACGATCCCGACACCAATTATTTCAAACATTATTTCATTTCTTTATTTCCGGGCATATGCCCAAGTCCCATATTTTACTACGGACCTCCCAGGATCGTCGCAATAGAGATCCGATTCTGTTTACTCAAAATGTTAACCAAAGTCAACTAAAAACAAAATTTTAACTCTAGAAATTTCTATTTCTCATATTTTCACATAAAAGCTTTCCGGATTAATGTCGGGACTGTGCACGCAACTCAAGGTAATTAAAGTTAGTCTTTTTAAGGCTAATAAGCCTAGAATGGAGTCAAAATCGTAAAATGAACCTTTGGGTCATCACAATCTCCACATCTAAAACAAATATTCGTCCTCGAACGAACATAGAAAATTACCTAAACTGCCAAACAAGTGCGGATAATCTCAACTGACAAACCTGCCGGACTAAAATGGTTGCTGGCTCCTCCTCATAAGTCAAATCTTTGTCCAATTGGACAGAGTTAAAATCTAACACGTGGGACGGGTTTCCATGATATTTCTGGAGCATTGACACATGGAATACCAGATGAACTGAGGATAACCTTGGAGGAAATGCAAGTGTATAAGCTACCTCCCCCACTCTCTCGAGAATCTGAAATGGTCCGATATACCTAGGGATAAACTTGCCCTTCTTCCCAAACCTCATGACACCCTTCATGGGTGATACCCGAAGTAATACTCTCTCTCAAACCATGAATGCCACATCACCAACCTTACGGTCGGCGTAACTCTTTTGCCTAGACTGAGCTGCACGAAGTCGATCATGTATAACCTTGACCTTATATAAGACCTCCTGAACTAAGTATGTATCCAATAAACGAGCCTCTCCCGGCTCAAACCACGCGACTGGCGATCTACACCGTGTACCAATAATGCCTTATACAGAGCCATCTGAATGCTCGACTGATAATTATTATTGTAGGAAAACTCTACTAACGGCAAGAATTGATCCCAAGAACCTCCAAAATCAATAACACAAGCGCGGAGCATATCCTCCAAGATCTGAATAGTACGCTCGGACTGTCCGTCCGTCTGAGGATGGAATGTTGTGCTCAACTCAACTTGTGTACCCAACTCTCACTGAACTGCCCTCCAAAAGTGCGAGGTAAACTGCGTACCTCGATCAAAAATAATAGACACGGGCACACCGTGAAGGCAAAAAATCTCTCGAATATATATCTCAGACAACCGTTCTGAAGTATAAGTACTTTCCACTGGAATGACATGTGCTGATTTAGTCAGCCTATCCACAATAACCCAAACGGCGTCGAACTTCCTCTGAGTCTGTGGGAGTCCAACAACGAAGTCTATAGTGATATGCTCCCACTTCCACTCAGGAATATCTATCTGCTGAAGTAAACCACAGGGTCTTTGATGCTCATATTTCACCTGTTGGCAATTCAAACAACGAACCACATAAGAAACAATATCCTTTTTCATCCTTCTCCACAAATAGTGTTGTCACAAGTCCTGGTATATCTTGGCAGCACCCGGGTGAATAGAATACTTAGAACTGTGAGCCTCCTCGACGATCAACTCACGAAGTCCATCAACATTAGGCACACATATACGATCCATCATCCTCAAAATGCTGTCATCTCCAATTCTAACCTTCTTGGCACTACAATGCCGAACGGTGTCCCTAAGGACCATCAAGTGCGGGTTATCATCCTGCCGATCTCTGATATGCTCGAATAAGGAAGATTGAGCAACTGAACAAGCTATACATGACTGAGCGAAATGTCCAACCTCACAAACTGATTAGCCAACATCTGAATATCTAAAGGTAACAGTCTCTCACCAACTGGAGTAGATGCAAGGCTGCCCATACTTATTGTTGATAACCAATTTTTCCCTATATTATTTTTAAAATACATATATATCTTCAAAACAATGCATGAGCATCAATTAATATTTTTCATATATTTCTGCTTTTTTCTAAGGATTTTTATTAATTTATCCCAGTATTTTATTTATATAAAAAATTACAAATTGCCGCACAAATGGTATCATAATGATTTTATGGTTTAATTTTATCGCTTATATTTATACCAAGCTTTAGTTATTGCATGAATAGCCACATTTATATTTTTGGGGTATAAATGCAATAACTTTGCAATAATAGCCCATGTATGCCGCACCTTAAAAGACAAGATCCAAACACTAATTGAAAATAAGGTCATACAGGCAAAGGAAATTGCACGCAATGTCCGCAACAATCCTCTCCCACATCATAAGGGTGGGGGTCAATGTGCTAGAAAGTGATGAAGAGTGGGATCCTAAGGGATCAATCGGTCTTATTCATGAAGGTGACGATCCTAAGAAACTTGCGGTCACACTCAATCCCATTGTGGTGCAGACATGGCCGCCAGTTGAAGTTGAGGTAGCCTCATTGGTTCCTTTAGAAGTAGAAGTAACACCACCCGGAATAGTACTCGCTCCATTTGAAATGGAGGTGACCATACCTTCCATTGTAACGGTGGCATCCACACCACCTTTTAGTTCCAATGTTGTTCCTTGGGATTATGTGGCTGAGGCTAGAAGAAAGGGAAAGTCAAAGACAGAAGAATCCGGCATTGCATAAGGGATTACCAGAACATGAAGGGTTTATACACCTGAACGCTTAGGAGAAACTAGTAAGCAAACTTCTAACAACTCGCCCGTCATTGAGACTTGTCTAGATGACCTCTGGAGGAAGGTACATGCAAGGGAGTACTCTGTCATTGATCATCTGAACAAGACTCCCGCTCATATATCAATCATGAGGCTGCTGCAAAATTCCAAGGCACACAGGAATGCTCTAATGAAGGTGTTGAGTGAAGCATATGTACCCAACAACATCACTGGTGGAGAAATGCCAGTATGGTGGGGCAGGTGCTAGAAAGCCATAAAATCACCTTCCATGAGGACGAGCTGCCAGCTGTCAACATTTGCCCATTGACAACATTGAAGAGGTTGGGCAAAGGCCTACATGATATATGAGTGGGAACTACGAATGTGAAAGCATTCGACGGGTCTCAGAGAGCTACCATTGGATAAACTAATCTCTTCCTGTAAATACGCCTTACATGGTTTGATGTTGAGTTTCATGATACTGGATATATCCGCCTCTTACAATCTGCTGTTAGGACGACCATGGATACACGCCGCTGGGGCTGTAGCATCTACTTTGCATCAGGGTGTGAAGTTCGAATGGAACCACTATGAAGTAATTACCTATGGAGATGGGAGCAACCCCATTTGCACTAGTAAGACTATCCCGGTGATTGAAAATAGAAGAAGGTTAGGTGGAGAAACCTACAATCATATCGAGCGGGTCAACGCGATTGAGAAAGATAGGTGGTGGAGTAGCAAGATAGCAAGCAAGCTAGCATGGAGAGGATATGAGCCCGGCAAGGGGCTTGATAAGAATCTTAATGCCATCTCCAAACGAATACAGCGAAAGCACCATGGTACCACTTTTGGGTTGGGATAACAATACACCTGGCAAGAATACCAAGATTGGTCACCTTCATGGCGTGGTCCATACTATCCACTTGACCAGCATGTGCCATACCTGAATCAGACCATCCAGCAAGCTGATATCATATGGGGATCAGAGGAAGAAGAAGCATTGGCAGCATTGAGGAGTTTGTTCTTGGAAGACGATGACATGGACTGTTGTGTAATTGTCGAGGAGGAGGAGGAGGAGGAAGTCCCTACCATACAAGATGTGGAGAGAGGAACATTCCTCAAGAACTAGAATGTTAGACCATCAAGGGCCCGACGAGTCCCAGTGAAGCAAGGGTGAACAACATTGTTTATTTAGTTTTCTAAGAAAAAAATGATTTCCGCTTTTGCATTTTTTTTTTCTTAAATGATATTTTCAAGGTTCCAAAAACGTTATTTGAGTTAATGAAAATCATTTTGTTTGACATTTTAAAATGGCTTGATGTTTTATTATCGCTATTTTTTCTTTCGTATCTTTATCCCTACAACATTTCTATTTCTTATCTTGATGAACCGACGGCTATGACATGTAATGAGACAACACAAGAAAAGGGTAGTGATTTAGAAGAAGAAGAAGAGGATGTAATACTTGAAGAGATCGTCAGAGAAGTACAGAATTTTGAGAACAAACCCATGTCCAACTTGGACAAAACTGAGATAGTTGACTTGGGAAATCCTGAACCTGTCAAAGAAACCCATATAAGCATCCATTTGTCACCGTCAGAAAAAGAGGAGTACACTCGGTTCCTGAAGGAATATGAGGATATCTTTGCACGATCATACGACGATATGACAGAGTTGAGCACATCCATAGCGGCTCACAAGTTACCTACAAATCCAATGGGTCTACCAGTGAAGCAAAAGATAAGAAAATTCAAGCCAAACATGAGCCTGAAAATCAATGAAGAAGTTACTAAGCAGATCAAAGCCAAGGTCCTTAGGGTAGTTGAGTATCCAACTTGGCTAGCCAACAGTGTGCGAGTTCCGAAAAAGGATGGGAAAGTTAGAGTCTGTGTTGACTATCGAGATCTAAACAGAGCAAGTACCAAGGATGATTTCCCATACCAAACATACACATTTTGATCGAAAATTGTGCCAAGCATGAACTCCAGTCTTTCGGGAATTGCTTCACCGGTTACCATAAGATCTGGATGGATGAGGAGGAAGTTGAGAAAACGGCTTTCATTACACCATGGGGTGTGTACAGTTACAAGATGATTCCATTCGGCTTAAAGAATGTCGGGGCCACCTACATGAGGGCCAAGACTACTATTTTTCATGACATGATACACAAAGATATAGAGGTATATGTGGATGATGTCATCATTAAATCCAAGAAGGCCACATACCACATAGAATACTTGAGGAAATTCTTCGACAAACTACGAAAGTACAACCTAAATCTAAACCCTGCAAAGTGTGCATTCGGGGTTCCCGCCGGAAAGCTATTGGGATTCATCGTCAGCCACCGGGGAATAGAATTGGATCCATCAAAGGTCAAATCCATCCAAGAATACCACCGCCAAAAAGAAAGAAAGATGTGATGAGTTTCCTGGGACGCCTTAACTAGATCAGCTGTTTCATAGCACAATTCACAGTAATATGTGACCCGTTTTCAAAATGTTGAAAAGGGACACTGCAACTAGTTTGACCGAGGATTGTCAAAAGGCTTTTGACAAAATCAAGGGTTACTTATCAACACCTACAGTTTTGGTCCCGCCAGAGCCAGGTAGAACACTGCTACTTTAGCTTGCTGCGCTAGATAGAGCTTTCGACTGCGTTTTGGGGCAACACGGCGATGACAGAAATAAAAGAACATGCCATTTACTACCTGAGTAAAAATATTACACCTTATGAAGTACAATATTCTCTGTTGGAATGAACCTAATGTGCCTTGACCTGGATAGCTCAGAAGCTGAGGCATTACTTGTGTGCCTATACAACATATCTCATACTGAGAATGGATCCCTTTAAGTATATCTTTCAGAAGCCTATGCCCACTGGCAAGCTGGCTAAGTGGAAAATCTTGTTGAGTGAATTCGGCATTGTCTATGCAACTCAGAAAGCAGTCAAGGGACAGGCACTGGCAGACAACATTGGTGAAAACCCTGTGGGAGGAGAACACGAACCCCTGAAAATGTGTTTTCTCGAGGAAGAGGTATCATTTGTAGGAGAAGACATTGTTGAAGCCGACGATAGTTGAAGAATTTTCTTTGACGGAGCGGCAAACTTCAAAGGAGTCGGCATTGGAGCCATCTTGATATCGGAAACTGGTCAGCATTTTTTGGTATCTGCGAAATTCAGATTCCCCTGCACCAACAACATGGAGGAATACGAATCTTGCATATTAGGACTCAACATGGATGTTGACATGTGCATTCGGGAACTGCTGGTAATCGGCGATTCAGATCTACTAGTGCACCAGGTACAAGGAGAATGGGCTACTGATGCGTGGCTAGAATTCATGATTTTAAGCATTCAATACCTTATATTTTATGTGCTTTAATGATAAAATACACGTCGTATGTGCCTAATGGGGTTTATTTTATGTGTAGGTGAATTGGAAATGGAAACGGAGCTAAACGGATGCAAATACGTCGAAAAATACGCGAAAAGGGACACCCAGGCGATAGCCGGGCGACAGAGCCAAATAGCCTGACCCAGCCTGGCCTTAGCCAGGCGTTAGAGCCCAAACGCCAGGGGGTGCCTGGCGTTAGCCAGGCCTTAGAGCCCAAATGCCAGGGGGTGCCTGGCCTTAGCCAGGCGTTTGGGCTGAAACGCCAGGGTCCCTAGTCAGCCAGAAATCGAGTTTTGACGGGTTTTAAGTGTTTCCAAGTTGGAATAGAAGTCTTTGACACGTTTAGGGTTCATCCTAAACATATAAATAGACCCAAAAACATCACATTGAAGGGACTTTTGACGGAGGAACACACCACGTTGAAAGAGGATTCTACTTAGCTTTTCTTCTCTTCTCTTCTTTTAGTTTCGTAGTTTATTAGTTCTAGAGTTTTTGGGTGCTACATGAACGTTGTAGTTGAAGCTTGAACTATTCTTATTGTTTTATCTTAATTGGTTTGTTTATTCAATCTTGTGCTTAATTATTTAATTGCTTGATCACCAATTGAATACTATCTACGAATCTAGGGTTGAACTCGGGAGAGGGAATTCTAGATTGCATATAAGATTGGGTAGAGCAAGATCTTAACCCTTCAGGGGAGCGGATTTGCGGTTAGGATAGGAATATACCTAATCGCCTTGCTTGGTTATTATACGGGAATTATTAATGCGTTCTTGTTAATCCTGATTCCATAGGAATATAGGCATTAGGTTAGCTTGAATAGGCGAGTTGTACTTCGGGAGAAGGCTACGAGCAATATTAACCTCGTCAATCAATAAACCTGATTAGAAGATTTAGGTCGAAAACTCAACGTGATTGTTTGCCAACCCATAACTCTAGAATATCAAATTACATTAAATTAGTCTTTAAGTTAGTTGTCTCTTTAATCTTTTAATTTACTACTTTAGATTAATTTTAGTAAAATATTTGTTTGAGTTTAGTTTAGTTGATAGTTAATCACAAGTCCCTGTGGGTACGATATCTGGACTTAAAAATCCTATATTACTTGTCGACCACGTACACTTGCGTGTGCATTGGGAATTCAACCAACAGCTACCAAGAATTCCAAGATATTTCCATATCTGCACCATGTGTAGGAATTGAAGAAAAGATCACAAAGGTAGAGTTTTGGCATGTTCCTAGAATTCAGAATGAGTTTGAAAATGCATTGGCCACTTTGTCATCAATGATACAGGATCTAGACAAGAACTTCATTGATCCTATCTGATGCGTGGCTAGAATCCATAGTTTTAAGCATTATGTACCTTACATTTTATGGGCGGCTTTTGTGATAAAACATATGTGCATAATAGATTCTATTTCATGTGTAGGTGAATTGGAGATGGAAGACGAGCTAAATGGGTGCATAAACGTCAAAAATACGCTCAAGAGTCGAAAATGAGTGACCCGGGCCATAGCCGGGCGTTTTGGCCCTAAAGCCTGGCATGAACAGGTGTTATTGGAGCGTTAGAGCCCAAACACCAGCCATGCCCAGGCGTTAATGGGGCGTTAGAGCCCAAACACCAGGCCTACCCAGGCTATAGCTGGGCATTTTGGGCTTAACGCCTAGGGTCCCTGGTCCGGTCAATTCCGAGTTTTGAAGGTTTTAAGTATTTTCCGGTTTGAATAGAAGTCTCCTACAATTTTAGTGTTTATCCCAAACATATAAATAGACCGAAAAACACAACTTGGAGGGGGTTATGCCATTTTTGGAGAGAAGATACACACAAGATCATTGAGGAAGCAAAGGATTATCAGTTTTCTTCATCTTATTCTAGTATTTTCCATTTATGCCAAACTTATGCAATTGTTTGATTCTAGCATGAGTGGCCAAACACCCATTGTTCTAGGGTTGTGGTTTAGCCATGAATATTTCTATTCGAAATTAACTTAACCTTAACTATAGTTCACTCAATATATGGTTATTTCTTCAATTCTGCGTTTAATTGCTTAATTGTTTGGCCAGCAGTTAGGTTATATATACTATCTATGTTATTCTTGGGAAAGCCGTATATATATTAGAGAAGAATTGAAGAGAGCACGATCTTAACCCTTCAGGGGAGCGGATTTGTGGTTAGGATAGGAATATACCTAGTCACCGTGCTTAATTAAACATCATAATCTTAGTGCATTCTAATAGATTAATTTCATAGGAATATAGGCGTTAATCTATTGAGAATAGGCGAGTAGTACTTCGGGAGGAGGTTACGACATAAATTATCGATTAATTAGCAACCATGAGTCAATTATATAAGAGGGAGAGTTAATTATAATGCAATACGAGTGGTGAATTGATCACAACCCTGGAATATTTGTCTCTACTGAATACACACAACAATGTTCTTGTCACTTGATAATTAGTTATTTCATAGAATCGTAGTATAAATTAGTTACATTCCTGGATTTTGTTTTGGCTCAATTAAATAACAATTAGAGTGATTCAACAAGTAGTTTACGCAAGTCCCTGTGGGTTCGACATTCGATTTAACATTATATTACTTGCTATGACCACGTATACTTGCGTGTGCGTTTTGGGATCCAACAAGTTTTTGGCGCCGTTACCGGGGACTTGAATATAGACTACTTTTTAGTTACTTACTTTAATTGTTTATTTCATTGAGTCTAACTTCACGTGATTTTTGCTCTAATCTCAGGAACTTCGAGTGAATGTGTAGGGTCAGAATCCAGGATAGACTTGATTGATTTGACCCCGAACCTGAGAGATCATTTCACAGGAGATTGCGAGAACTAAGAGATACAGTTAATATTCAGGACTTCATCCGATTTCATGTGAACATGGCAGAGGAACAACACATGGTTGTTTAGAAGGTGGCAATGCCCAGTATTGCTAAGGTCACCTTCAGCATCGTGAAGCCCAGAATCACTGGGCACTTTGAGCTGAAACATAGCATGATCCAACTACTTCATGCAAACAGGGAGTTTTTGGGTCTTCCACACGAGGATCCACCGCAGCACATTCTAAACTTCTTGGAGATTAGTGATACTTATATCACTAACGGGGTCACGCCAGATTATGTGAGGCTCATGATTTTCCCATTCACTATATTGCACGAAGCAAAGTGATGGCTGAAGGCAGAACGAGCTAATTCCATCACAGCATGGAACGATCTGGCGAGAAAATTTATGACAAGTTTCTTCCCTTCAGGAAAGACCGGAAAGATCAGGAGTGAGATAGTCTCCTTTAGATAGAAAACATGTGAATCTTTATATTCAACATGGTAAAGATTCAAGGGGCTACTCAGAGACTATCCTCATCACAATCAGACAAACGAGGTATTAGTTCACACTTTCATTGAGGGACTCTATCCGCAAACAAAAATTATGGTAGATGCAGCAGTCAGAGGTCAGGTGTTGGAGAATAATTATGATGAAATATTTGCATTACTGAATAAATTCTCCAAAAGCAATCCAGACTGGCAAGGTGAGATGGGAGAAATGTGGTTCAAAAGTCACCAGGGGTTCTTGATCTTGATGTGGTTTCAGCATTATCAGCCCAGATTTCCACATAGACTAACCAAGTCAATCAGATGAACCTAATCATTAACAAGCAACAATCTCAACCAGTGCAACAGGCCTAACTAGTNACATTGACTAACCAAGTCAATCAGATGAACCTAATCATTAACAAGCAACAATCTCAACCAGTGCAACAGGCCTAACTAGTGCAACAGATTCAGGTATTTTGTGAAGTCTGTGGAGAGGGTCTTTCGAGTGATTTATGCCCAGTTAATCCAGAGTCTGTATGCTTTGTGGGTAACGCGAATAGGGGACAAGCAAATCAATATGGAAAAACTTATAACCCCAACTGGAGAAACCACTCAAACTTCTCTANTACAAACCACCTCAGGCTGAACCATCAGCAAGCCTTGAGGAGATTATGAAGAGAATGATGAACGACCAACTTGCTTTCAATCAGAAAATAATGGCTGATCACCAAGCCCAGACTGTAGGGATGAGAAACTTAGAACGTCAAGTGGGGCAACTTGCCAGTTCTCAAAATACCCAACCAACGGGGGCTCTTCCAAGTGACACTTAAGCTAATCCTAAAGCATCTGTTATGATATATCATTGAGGAATGGGAAGCAATTGGAAGAAGTCCAGTCCAAGAAGAGGAAGCAAGTAACTTTTGATGAGGAACCAACCACTATTGAATCAACATCAGACAACCTGAAAGAATCAGATAAGCCAGCAAAGGAGGTGGTGGCTGAGCAACCCCCACCAATTGTTGTGAGGCCACCCCCTCCATTCCCTCAAAGGTTGCAAAAGGTGAAAGATAATGCCGCATACAAAAAGTTTCTTGACCTCTTGAAGCAGGTACAAATCAATATTCCACTGGTAGACATTTTGCAGGAGGTGCCCAAATATGCTAAATACATCAAGGACATTGTGGCCAATAAACGGAGGCTGACTTAGTTCGAAACCGTGGCACTCACTGAGGAAGTTAGCTCAAGAATTTAAAGCAAACTACCTCAGAAATTAAAAGATCCGGGTAGCTTTACTATCCAAATCTCAATTGGTAAGCATGCAGTCGGGCGAGCTTTGTGTGATCTTGGGGAAAGTATTAATTTGATGCCACTATATGTGTTCAAGAAATTGGGGTTGGGTGAACCACGCCCAACAATAGTGATTTTACAATTGGCCGATCGCTCCCTTGCTCATCCTGAGGGAGTAATTGAAGATGTGCTGGTTCAGGTGGGTTCCTTCACATTCCCAGCTGATTTCATTATCTTGGACTATGAGCCTGATCAGGAAGTCCCATTTATTTTGTAGCGTCCATTCCTAGCTACGGGCCGAGCTATCATCGATGTGTGTGAAGGGAAGATGACAATGCGAGTTGGTGATCGGAGTCAATGGTTCCATACATGAGTCCTGTTGACCTTCTTGAGCAAGTGTTAGTTGCGGATGAAGAAGACCGTGGGGATGGAACAAGGGGAGACATTGAGAAAGCTTTTGAAGTATCTTGCAGTTACCTCCACGAGCTAGGAAAATTTGAAGAGTTGAACAAGCCTGTTACTCTAACCCCTCCTAAGCCATCTATTGAAGAGGCTCCAAAGCTGGAACTCAAACCTCTTCCAGCATATTTATGCTATGCTTATTTGGGGAACTCTGAGACATTGCCTGTGATCATCTCATCCAGCCTGACCAATACACAAGAACAGAAAGTGCTTAGGGTACTTCGTGAGAATGAAAAGGCGATTGGGTGGACCATTGCAGATATTAAAGGAATCAGCCCATCATTTTTCATGCATAAAATCTTTTTGGATGATGGACATCCCCGAGTGTTGAGCAGCAATGAAGTCTAAATCCCATCATGAAAGAAGTGGTGAAGAAAGAAGTAATAAAATTACTAGATGCAGGTATCATTTTCCCTGTTTCTGACAGCAACTGGGTGAGCCCGGTTGAATGTGTGCCCAAAAAGGGAGGGATGACCGTGATTGAAAATGAGAAGAATGAGCTAATTCCTACCCGCACTGTCACGGGTTGGAGAGTTTGCATTGATTACCGAAGGCTAAACAAAGCAACCCGCAAGAATCCTTTTCCACTCCCATTCATTGACAAAATACTGGACAGATTAGCATGGCATGAATATTATTGCTTTATGGATGGGTACTCAGGTTACAATCAAATTTTCATATGCCCAGAGGATCAGGAGAAAACAACATTTACCTGCCCTTATGGCACCTTCGCCTTCAAGCGAATGCCATTTGGTCTTTGTAATGCACCAGCCACCTTCCAGAGATGCATGATGGCTATTTTCACTGACATGGTGGAAAAATTCGTAGAGGTATTCATGGATGACTTCTCAGTCTATGGGTCATCTTATCATGATTGTTTGAAAAATCTGAGCATGGTGTTGGCCCGTTGTGAAGAAACGAATCTGGTGTTAAATTGGGAGAAATGTCACTTCATGGTGCAGGAAGGCATCGTTTTGGGTCATAGAGTATCTAAAAAGTGGCATCGAAGTTGATAAGGAAAAAGTGGAGGCAGTTGAAAAACTACCTCCACCAATTCAGTGAAGGGCATCCGGAGTTTCCTGGGACACGCGGGATTTTATAGGCGCTTTATTAAAGATTTTTCTAAAATTGCTACTCCTTTGTGCAGGTTGCTGGAAAAAGATGTCAAGTTCAATTTTGATGCACCCTACCTGAAGGCATTTGAGGAGCTCAAGATGAAATTGTTAGCTGCCCCCATAATTGTTGCACCTGATTGGTCAGTACCATTTGAACTTATGCGTGATGCAAGTGACCATGCAATTGGGGCAGTGCTAGGCAAAAGGAAAGACAAGGTGTTTTATTCCATCTATTATGCGAGTAAGACACTCGTTGATGCACAACAGAATTACACCATCACTGGAAAGGAGTTGTTAGCTGTGGTGTGGGCCTTTGAAAAATTCCGGGCATACTTGGTGGGTACGAAAGTTATTGTCCACACAGATCACGCAGCAATCAGGTATTTATTTACAAAGAAAGAATCTAAAGCTAGATTGATGCGCTGGGTTTTATTGTTGCAGGAATTTGATGTGGAGATAAGATACCGAAAGGGCACTGATAACCAAGTAGTTGACCATCTGTCAAGGCTAGAAAATCATGATCGTGTTGAGGAGGGTGGAGATATTAAAGAAGTCTTTCCTGATGAGCAACTTTTTGCTATAACCCAAGACCCTCTTCCGTGGTATGCCGATTATGTGAATTATCTGGTGAGTGGGGTACTTCCTCCGGAAATAGAATCTGAAGCAAGGAAGAGGTTCTTATGCGATGTGAAATTTTACTACTTGGATGAGTCCTACCTGTACAAAGAATGTGGTGATCAGTTAGTGAGGAAATGTATTCCTGATATATAAGTGGAACGGGTGTTGTATGATTGTCATGTATCACCATATGGAGGCCATCATGGTGGCGATCAAACAGTAGTGAAGGTGCTACAATCTGGTTTCTTTTGACCAACGCTATTCAAAGATGCCCACGCATTTGTTAAAAAGTGTGACCAGTGCCAGAGAACAGGAACGATAACAAGGAAGCACGAGATGCCTTTGAATAATATCTTGGAGGTAGAGATTTTTGATGTATGGGGGATAGACTTTATGGGTCCATTCCCATCATCCAAGGGAAATAAATACATTTTGCTGGCAGTTGACTACGTGTCGAAATGGGTGGAATCAATTGCATTGCCGACAAATGATGCCATGGTTGTCGCTGCGTTTGTGAAGAAGAATATATTCTCCGGATTTGGTACTCCACGTGCCTTGATTAGTGATGAAGGAACCCATTTTTGCAATCGGTTATTGAATAAACTTTTAGCTAAATATGGGGTCCATCATCGAGTTGCAACAGCATATCACCCTCACACAAGTGGACAAGCAGAGGTATCCAATAGAGAAATCAAGCAAATACTAGAGAAAACGGTGAGTGTGAACAGGAAGGATTGTGCTGCTAAGTTAGATGATGCCTTATGGGCATACAGAACAGCGTATAAAACACCAATTAGGCATCACCGTACAAGCTCGTCTATGGGAAGGCATGTCACTTGCCCGTAGAGCTTGAACACAAGGCGTATTGGGCCATCAAGAAGCTAAACATGAACATTGAAGCTGCCGGTGAGAAAAGATTGATGCAGTTGGATGAATTTGATGAGTTCAGGTTGCACTCATACGAAAATGCCAAACTTTACAAAGAGAACACCAATAGATGGCATGACAAACATATAAACGCGTCATTTTGAGCCAGGCCAACAAGTAATAGTATTCAATTCTAGGTTTAGACAGTTTCCTGGGAAGCTGAAATCGAGATGGTCAGGCCCATTTGAGATAGTGAGAGTCACCCCATATGGTGTACTTGAGTTGCAAGCTATACATGGTGAAAGAATATTTTTAGTGAATGGACATAGAGTCAAACACTATTGGGGTGGCACCATAAATTGTGAGAAGACCAAAGTCGTGTTCGCTGATGAGTGAGGCGAGATTCTGCGTCGTGCCGTGACGTTAAATCAGGCGCTTCATAGGAGGCAACCTATTGACTTGTTGTAATCGTCGTGCCACGACATTAACTAAGGCGCTTATTGGGAGGAAACCCAATTCTTAGTGAAATCTTAGCATAGCTAGAAGTAGTTCGTGTAATTATAGGTACTAACGAGCTTGCCAATGCATTCGAGTGAAAGGAGCAGTGTGCTAGCATGATGGAAAGCCTGGTTAAAGCCATGGGGAATTGGGCGATAAGCCCCTAACGCCAGGGGCACCGGGCGATAAGACCCTAACTCCTGGCTAATGCTAGGGGCACCGGATGATAAGCCCCTAACGCCTGGCTAACGCCATGTTGGTTTGGGCTTTTCAGCTCTAACGTCTGGATAACGCCAGGGTGCCCGGGATTTATGACTAAAACTCACATCAAACGCCAGGTATGTTCCACTTCTTATTTTTACATCTCCCAACTCTCTCTCAAGAAAGGGTTTACTCCCAAAAACACCACCAACACTGATTCTCTCGCACACTCACACCAAAACAAATAGATTAACACACACATATTAACCCACAGAACAAGTTCACAGCACACACAAATCTGCACAAGTTCGATTTCGTGGTGCACTTCCTCCGACAAACACACATCAAGTGTTGAGGTATGATTTTATCCCTACCCTTTGTTACTTCGAATTGGGTATAACAATTATGAAAGGTGTAGCCTTTATTCATGGTGATTCTTTATGGGTTTATGCAATTCATGGTCATATTGTATTATGTTGTGAATCCCAATCACAGAACCCTTTAGGAATGGGATTAAAATGTGAAGCTAAGTGGTATTATAGAACCCTAACAAGATTTGGGTACATGAGGCAGTCCCTCAAGTCCATAAGATCTTCCATGGCAGTTGTGCTAGCCAAGTGCTCGATGTAATGCCTCAATGGCAATACATATCCCATTTGAAGCCCGAGTCTCCGAGAAACAAACCACTAGTGTCATGCATCGTGAACTCCATGAAATTTTAAGTTTGAAGAGGCTCACGAGAAGCCATATGTGTCAATTATTCGTAAACGTGCCAAGGTGAAGTCTGCATAACCTTGACAAATTGGAAAAGCTTATAGTACACACGTTGTGACACCCACTAACTACTGATCATTTGTGCAGGGAAAAATGATGCTATCCAGAAGAGCCACAGGAAAAGGAAAGGCCACGTCTTCGGCCCCAGCAAAAAGCAAAGCAAAACCCCTACCACCTCAGAAGAAAAGAAAAGGGGTAGATGCTACTTCCAGTATGACTGGTGAGGAAGCAATAGCGGTTGTCACTGTTATGAGACAGCAGCCCGTTGGTCAACGGGAATATGGTATCAACATCATACCAGTACAATCCAGGAAATGTATGCACGCTGCAAGCCATAGCATGTTCACCCTGAAGGGGCCATTAAGGAAGGGATTCTGAGAACAAAATTTCCAGCGATTTGGAGGAGCATCCATGAGTTGGGTTTAGCATACGTGTTCAGGCACAATGGTCACATCAACCTTAACTTAGTCCGGGAATTCAATGCAGGGTTTGACACTACGGACAAGGATGGATTGGTGCCAATTCGTAGGCACTTTGTGGATTTTTCGGCCAAGGACATACGCGAATTTCTAGGTGCACCAAATGTTCCGGTGGAACCTCTAGAGCAATTCATCCGCCATCCCAACTATAGAGAGGTGAGGCACATACTGTGTGGGGTTGAGTACAGGGATGCTTGGATTCGGGATAGAGCCACAAATCACCATAAAAGGTTTCCCAAGAAGAAAATGAAGGCTGAAACCCAGGTGTGGCTTAAAGTGATTAATGCATGGATACTACAATGCAATCATGACACCTTAATCAGCCGAGAGAGGATTTGAGTGATCTACTTCCTCATGATGGGGAAGAGAGTTAACTCGCAACTGAAAATGTAGAGGTTGATCCCAACTTTGACCATTCCATTGATCAACTCGCACGAGAGACTGATATCACTGGCTTAAGACTGAAAGAAGAGTCTTCACTGACTACTGCAGAGTGCAATGTGCGGGATGATAGCTCATGGCCCATCTTTATGGGATGATGGATTTGTAGTTACGAATAGGAGGTCGGCCAGAATCAGTTGATGAGAGAGATGAGTTAGATCAGAGATACCCGCTTAATGCTCACACTCAGCAGATGATTGGAGCTGGTGAGGGATACAGGCTCCCAGATGATGAGGATATCAACACACCTGATGATTCTGATGCAGAGCCGATGCGCTCAGATGAGGAAGATGATGAAGAAGATGAGTATGCGGAGGAATGGAGAGCGTCAGATGATGAGAACACTGAATGATTAGGGAGTTCTTGTACCTTACTTCTATTACTAGTTTTGTCTATATATGATGCACTGAGTACAGTGCATGAATTATGTGTGGGGTGTTATACATACGTATCGTGGAATTGTTGTACTATATGTGGGTTCGTGTGGTAGTATTGTATTTATGATAGTAAATGATTTTTCTTTTGAGTTTTGTAGTTGTTTTTGTTTTTTTTTATATAAATATGTGGACTTTTCCCGACGATGGATCTCCTAGACAGTTCTGTTGAGGGAAGTAAGTCTAAAGAAAATACCAAAAATATTTTTGTTTTAGGTAGTGTAGTAATTCCCCCTTGGTTTTTCTTTGGACCACGGTTCTTTTCCAAGGGTGTAACTTGAACCAGGTGTTTATTTTTGTTTTTTTTAGAGTAGTTAGGAAGAAACTGAATAACTGAGAAATACCCTATGACATGTTTGATGTCGGTATATCAGGTTATAACATACATTCTGCTTTCCTTTATATTGGGTTTGACATGTTTGATGCCTGAGTAAAAATAAATAGCCTATTTTGGGATGTCTTACCTCAGTTGTTTGACTTGTATGCTACATAGTGTAGTAGATCTTAATTCTCTCAAATTTGTGTGCTTTCTTGACTTGAGAGTTGAATAAAACCGTTGTGAGTGAGTCATGTGCAATGTGTGAGTGAGGTTTAGTGATTTTCTATGCTATCCTGTGTAGTCTAGAACTTCCCTCGTGTGTTAATCGAAGCGAAATTGTAGGTTATGCTAGTATAGGGGATGACGTAGGTATTTTCTTGTTTGATCAAGGATGTGCTTGTCACATAGGAATTATATTTTCGTTGCTAGCCCCTTTGAGCCGTTTGACCTCTTCTTTGGTACCCACATTACAAGCCGTACCCCTATTTTGTTCTTAAATTGAGATTTTTGCACCTTTTCCTCCTAAGGCACTTAGCGCTAGAAGTAAGGTGGGATATGGGGGATTAACTCTTGAGTGGAGCCATGGAAAGGCCTGTTAGTGCACTAAAAATTGTATTCAAAAAGTCACTAGCCATTGAATCTTCATGTATGGAGTGTGTGTATAAAACAAACCCAAAAAAATGATAGTAAAAGTATGTACAAAAAGATACACACCTCCAATGTTTATTAGTTTGTGCTAGTAAAAATATAGAAGTGCTTAATTGAAAAAGGGCTATGTTGAATATGAATTGTGGCAAGGGAATTGGTTGAGAAGAATATGTGTTGATTTGTGAAGGTAGTGTATTAAAGATCTTAGGAGGGTTAGTTACTATTCCTAAATATATCCTACTCATCCCTTAGCCTACATTACAACCTTAAAAGTCCTAATTGATCCTAGATTTGGATAATTTGAATTAGTGGAGATCTACATTACGGGCAAGCTTATGGTACGACCACGGGATGCATATGAATTCTTTGTGAGAGTGAGTGAATTTGTTCAATTGTGTGATGTCCTTAAATAATGTTCAAAAGCATATTTGAATGTGTGGACTAGTTATATTCACTTTTTTGTTGTTGGTGAGGGCATAAGATCTCATGAACGATTGGTAATGTTGTAACTTTCTTGTTGGGTATGTGCGTGAATTGAGAGGGCTTAGTAGTTGCAAGTCGACTCTTGAGGTTGGGTGGTTGCAATTAGGTTGATTCGTGTGATTGATTAAATTGTTATAATTGGGCATGTTTTAAGAAGGTAAAGAATGTGAAATTTTTTATGTTCATACTTGATTGCCGATATCGATCATAGTTAAGGGGTAATGTGTGATTGAAAAGTAAAATACTCCCTGTTAATGAAATGTGTACGTGTTGAAGAATATTGCTCGAGGACGAGCAAGAGTCTAAGTGTGGGTGT
Organism: Nicotiana knightiana; assembly: GCA_005239525.1. NCBI lineage: Eukaryota > Viridiplantae > Streptophyta > Magnoliopsida > Solanales > Solanaceae > Nicotiana > Nicotiana knightiana. Next base: position 81,891 of record ML420828.1, on the reverse strand, counting down.
TGATGTGTGGCTAGAATCCATAGTTTTAAGCACTATGTACCTTACATTTTATGTGCTTTTGTGATAAAAATAGACGTCATATGTGCATAATGGAGTCTATTTCATGTGTAGGTGAATTGGAGATGGAAGCCGAGCTAAATGGGTGCATAAACGTCAAAAATACGCTCAAGAGTAAAAAAGGAATGACCCGGGCCATAGCCGGGCATTTTGGCCCTAAAGCCTAGCATGACCAGGCGTTAACGGGGCATTAGAGCCCAAACGCCAGCCATGCCCAGGCGTTAATGAGGCGTTAGAGCCCAAATGCCAGGCCTACCCAGGTTATAGCTGGGCGTTTGGGGATTAACGTCTGGGGTCCCTGGTCCGGTCAATTCCGAGTTTTGAAGGTTTTAAGTGTTTCCCGGTTTGAATAGAAGTCTCCTACACGTTTAGGGTTTATCCCAAACATATTAGTAGACTCAAAAACACAACTTGGAGGGGGGAATTCCATTTTGGGAGAGAAGATACACACAAGATCATTGAGGAAGCAAAGGATTATCAGTTTTCTTCATCTTATTCTAGTATTTTTCATTTATGCAAAACTTATGCAATTGTTTGATTCTAGCATGAGTGGCTAAACACCTTATTCTAGGGTTGTGGTTTAGCCATGAATGTTGTTATTCGACATTAACTTAACCTTGATTATAGTTCACTCAATATATGGTTGTTTCTTCAATTCTGCGTTTAATTGCTTAATTGTTTGGCCAGCAGTTAGGTTCTATATACTATCTATGTTATTCTTGGGAAAGCCGTATATATATTAGAGAAGAATTGAAGAGAGCGCGATCTTAACCCTTTCGGGGAGAGGATTTGTGGTTAGGATAGAAATATACACAGTCACTGTGCTTAATTAAACATCGTAATCCTAGTGCATTCTAATAGATTAATTTCATAGGAATATAGGCATTAATCTATTGAGGATAGGCGAGTAGTACTTCGGGAGAAGGCTACGAGAGCAATTATCAATAAATTAGAAACCAATAGTAAATTATATAAGAGGGAGTTAATTAGAATGCAATACGAGAGGTGAATTGATCACAACACTGGAGTATTTGTCTCTACTGAATACACACAACAATATTCTTTTCACTTGATAATAAGTTATTTCATATAATCGTAGTATAAATTAGTTACATTCCTGGATTTTGTTTTGGCTCGATTAAATAACAATTAGAGTGATTCAACAAGTAGTTTGTGCAAGTCCATATGGGTTCGACATTCTATTTAACATTATATTACTTGCTACGACCACGTATACTTGCGTGTGCATTTTGGGATCCAACACTATTCCAGCAAGGATCCATAATCAGCCGGCATATTATGCTCATGTCGAAGAGGAAATGGATGGTAGGCCTTGGTTCCACGATATCAAAGAGTATCTAGCAAAAGGAGAATACTCGGAGTATGCAAATCATACTCAGAAATACATGCTTCAGAGATTATCCAATCATTTCTTCAACAGTGGAGGAACCCTATATAGAAGAACTACTTATTTGGGACTGTTAAGGTGTGTCGACGCAAAAGAAGCTTCTAAAATGCTCGAGAAGATACATGTTGGGACCTGTGGTTGAATATGAATGGCTTTGTCCTGGCCAAGAAGATACTTAGGGCCGGCTATTTCTGGATAACAATAAAGACAGATTGCATTCGGTATGTTCAAAAGTTCTATCAATGTCAAGTACATGAAGATATGATAAAGGTGCTACCAAACGAGCTTAATGCAACAAGCTCACCTTGGTCCTTTTCCGCCTGGGAATGGATTTAATTGGTCCAATTGATCCCACCACCTCAAATGGGCATCGGTTTACTTTAGTGGCTATCGACTACTTCACTAAATGGGTTGAAGCCGCATCTTACAAAAATGTGACTAAGAAGGTCGTTGCGGATTTTGTTCGCGGCCGAATTGTCTGTCGGTTCGAGGTTCCAGAGTCCATCATCACTAACAATGCCGCCAATATCAACAGTGATCTGATGAAAGCCCTGTGTGATACTTTCAAACTCAAGCACAAGAATTCCACAACATATAGGCCCCAAATGAACGGAGCCGAGGAATATGCCAACAAAAAAATCAAGAAGATACTGAGGAAAATGGTAGAAAATCACAAACAATGGAACGAGAAGCTACCATACGCTTTACTGGGATACCGTACCATAGTCTGCACATCAACCGGGGCAACTCTTTATCTGCTTATTTATAGTATTGAGGCTTTCATTTCCGCCGAAGTGGAAATTCCTTCCTTAAAAATCATACAGGAAGCTGAGCTCAGCGACGTAGAATGGATAAGGAGCCGTTATGAGCACCTATCCCTCATAAACGGAAAGAGGATGAACGCAGTATGTCACAGGAAACTTTATCAGAACAGAATGTCCAGATACTTCAACAAAATAGTTAAGCCGGACAGTTCACACCGGGGCAGCTGGTGTTGAAGAAGATCTTCCCGCATCAAGATGAAGCCAAAAGGAAGTTCTCTCCTAACTGGCAAGGTCCTTACATGGTTCACAGGGTACTGAAAGGAGTGTCGCGCCCCCTTTTTTCCTAAGCGCTCCTTTCGGGCCCGGTTGAAATGGTTTACGAAATTGGTTGAGACATCTCGTTCCTTTTGGGAAAGGGATTTGCATATTTTGAAGAGTTTCCACCTAACGATTTTAACGATACGTTAGGGAACCTAAGGGGTGCAATTATAACTACGTTACTAACCAGAGATTGGGTAAGGGCTTGAAATTAACCTAAGGGGAAGGTGTTAGGCACCCCTCAGGATCCACAATTGTGGTTCCCGGCCAAATGGTTTCTGTGAATTTGTAAGGCTTAGCAAACAAACAAATAAAAGCTCAAATAAGAGGGTATTTAAGTCTTAAGCATGCAGATGTTTGAAAATAGTAAAAAAGATTAGATTTTTAAAGGATTAAGATCTAAACATATAAAATGTATCCTAAGTTTATAATAATATTGATCATATCAATGCAATACCTGGTAATCACTCCTCGAAGAGGGGCTACACATGGTATTAGCGCACCGGTCATCATATCCATATTTTACCCTTTCCCACCACGTGAAAGTAACTAAATTGAGTGTTGGTCTCGACCTCTATTGCATCTTGTTACCCGTCCCTTCCTATCAGTCCCGGAGGAAATTAGGACTCATATCCTAAAGGGAGGTCATACACAGACCCTCAGGTTTTAAAGGTAAAAATTCTAAGGCGACAGATAACAAAACAAATAGGACTACAGATAAAGGGAAAACATGGAAAGAAGATAAAGGCTCAAGTATTCCTCGACACACAGTACACATAAACAGCATGTCTCATACAAAACTAAGGTCCATATTAATACAGAATCCTAAAGCATGGTATCTAGGTGATTTGAAAATGTCAAAGAAACAGGCCTTTTGTTTCATAACTCAGAGAGGAAGTCCTAATCAGTCTTGCCTACTGATTTTAGCATGCTAACAGCTGAACACTAATCAGAAAGGACAGTTCTGGTTTTGTTTCTTTATAGCTGATTACCTAATAACATGCAGCAGTAGTTAGACTAGGTGTTGTTAAGCGAGTATGAATGAAATCCTAAGACATGGTATATAATGCACAGGTCGGGATGCAGAATACATAATCCTAAACAGGATTTCTAAATGCACAATAATTACAGCATTAAGCACGATTTCAAAATATTCAAGAGTGGCAGTTTATTTTAGGGTCTTTTATCCTAAACATGATCTCTAAGTGTGTATAGCAATATGAAACCTTATTGCAGAAGATACCAATTATTAACATTATTTACCTTATCACAGAATTTTTCTAAGTGATGAATGACAGTACTGAAACAAGATGCTGAAACAGTGTTCATAAAGCCCAAATAGCATGATTGCATGATATGCTTGGCACATATTGATCCTAAACATGATTCTATTGCGCAAATAAGGAGAGACTTAGTGAAAATAGTTTTTTCATAACAAAAGGTTTAACTGATGAAAATAGTTAGAAAGAACACCATTCTCAAAACAAGTTCAGCATCACACAACAGGACCAAGAATGATCCAATAATCAGAAGCAGGGACATGGGACTTGAGGGACAAATACAGAGCAAGTAAGGGTAAGCATGTAGCGGGCATAAACACATATCAGAAGCTCCTAAGGGTTCATAGGATCAGGGGTACAATAAAGTACCGGATTAGATTAACATATCAACACCAAACAACTAAGACTATGATCACTAATGTACCAATCATAGGCATGGGGATTCACATAAGGAACAGGTGCTAAGTATACAGAAACATACTGGTCATTGACAAGTAAAGCATAACTTAATATGTAGAGGGGATTCAGGATCTTAATTACATGTTGAACAACATAATAGTAAATAGAAGCAGATTAGAAACACAATAAATTGCAACAGTAATAGAAAATTGTTGGTTTGAGGACTAAAATCTGAATTAGAACATACCACTGAAGTGAAGAAAGAAGAAACACAAAGCAAAAATAGGAGAGGCACAGTAGTTAGCCTTGGCTTGCAGCCGGCTAACTTAAAATAGTAGAAAGTAACACAAAAGAGAGAATAGAGAGCAAGTTTTAGTTGAGAGAGAGAGAGAGTTGAACAGATTCGTTCGTACGTTGCTTAATGAAAGAGTAGTGTATATATATAGTTTGAAAACAGATGGTAATAAGGTCGGAATCAAAGTTAACCCTTGATTAAGGGACTGATTATCAATCAATGTAAAATCAATATAGGTATCCCTTATTTGAAGGGGTTAAGTTCAAACGGTTAGTAGGAAAATAAAAAATAAGGAAAGTTCCCATATGTGATATGCATATAACATATAAGGAAACAATTTCAAAACAGTACAAGTATGCAATTGAGACTAGGTTCAGAATATTTCATTTAAGGAAATAGCATAAGAATCCGTGTGATAGCATAGTTGACCAAAATAAGGCAAGGAAATATTTTAAAGGTTGTAAATCAGTAAGGAAGTCATCACAAAAGATCAATGGGAGGTTCAGTTACAGGAAATTAGGGGTTTAAACAGGAGTAATGTTGATTCCTATGAGTACACGAAGTAAACACAAAATAGGACAGGAAAATCAGAGATTCAAGTAAAAATCACACAGAATCAGGGATTCAATACTAGCACACAATAAATGATTAAAGGAATTAACAAACGAACATGATAACAGGGAGAATCAAAGAGTCAGAAACCTTAATGACTATAGCAGCAAGAAATCACATAGGATTAGAGATTCATTTAAACAAAACAGTAACAACTAGAGGTATTAAATAGAGCAACTACAGCATAAGCAGAAGAAGCCAAAATCAAGAACCCTAATGAGCAAAAATAGGATAATAATCATAGAAAACTCAGGACGTATTCATAAGAGACAGACACATAAACAAATCAAAAGATTAGATCAATAAAGGCAAACCTAAGATTATAATACAGTGTTAAAACTAATGCTTTAACATAATAAACTATGAAAAAGAGATTTTAACAGAAACCGTTTAAAAATACGAGAAGAATATCAGAAGAACCCTTAAATTTGAAGAAAGCGTTTTTCCAGAAAGGTTTTTTAGAAACCCTAGTTGGAAAACAAAAACCTTTTTAGGAAAAATGGAAAACCCTTAAAAAAACATCAAAACAACTTGAAATATGTATCGATATATTATAGATCTAGAAAGATCTGAGGTTTCAGAAGTTAGGGTTTCGAAGAGAGAACCCAAAGAGGAGAGAAAAACTCAAGGTTTTACCGTTTTCCACCGAAAAGTGTATGAACCTTACTCGGACGGCCATGGGTAGCCGAAAAATGGCATGAAGAACCATATGTAGGATTTGAACCGCTCCAGGTTCACTTGAGGGCCTCGGGACAGTGTCAAAGCCGGTGTGGGGTGAGACATAGGCTAGGAGAGGTGAGAGGTCATGGTCTCCAACAAGAGGGGTGGCCGGAGAAGATGAACAGAGCTCACCAAAAGTGGGAAGGTGAGAAGGTTCTAGAGAAAACCAGAGATAGAGGGACGATTGGGCGGGGAAAATGAGAGGAAGGGGGGGCTAGGCGTCTAGGTCTAATTAAGGAAGGGAGCGATCTGGACCGTTGATCAAATTTGATCAACGATCAAGATTGACTCTTAGTTGGGCCGGGTAGATAGGATATTAGGCTTGGGTATTAGGCTAGATTAATTGGGTTAGGAACAGGTTTGATTTAGGCTAGGATTTAAATAAAGATGGTTATTTGTTAAATACCCTTTAAAATTAGGTAAAGTAATTTAATAAAAAATAGATAGTAATTATAAAAAAATAAAATTAAGACTAAAGAGGTGAAATTAAGGTAATTAACTAGTATTTAAAATATGAAAATGGCTAATTATCGAATTAAATGGTATAGAGTATACAAACAATTACTGCAATATAGCTAAATAATGCCAAATTAGCTAATTTGTGAAATAATTAAATACTAATAAGATCAAAAAATGATATATTGAGCTGGGAAATATTTTAAAATTATTTATAATACAATTTATGAATAATTATTGAATATAAAAATAGTGAATAAATTGGAAAAGAATTTAATAAAAATATGAAAAATACGAAAAAATACCAGTTATTATAAAGAGTGATGTTGAAGGTAGATATGCAAATTTTAAAATAATTTTGAGAAAAAATTGGGTATCAACAGCTGCCCCTCTTTACCCGGGAAGGATGGAATAGTTGTCGGGTAAAGATATGATGCCTAATTTTGATCGAGTGGAAATAGCTTGAAAGGTTCAGGCCGCATCCTAGTTTCTGAGCTGTCTACATATCCCTGGTTCTACAGGAATCAGGTCGTATATAGTTCAGGAGCCATCGGCGAAGCCTACCGATGGAGCTTTTACAAGAATGGACGCAACATATAGGACTTATTGAATAAATGGATTACAGGGTCATTAGGAGAACTGGGGCGGGACCGCGCCTACCATGATGGTTCTTGCTTGCCGGGTTACTTGCAAATGAGTAATACAAGCATATCATGTGTAATTTAAACATGATGCAAATTCTCGTTGGACTATGAATGTTGTTTCTGGACGGTTAAGGATGACGTCTTTAGACCATGATGTCCTGGGCCATGAATTGCTTGATGCAGGATTCGCAGGCCATGAAATGATGTTCTCGGGCCATGAAGATGGTGCCTCCGAACCATGATGCCTTTGAATAATGATATGCAAACTGATAAAAGAGATCCTCAGTCCATGACATGGTGTTCTCGGGCCATGAAGATGGTGCCTCCGAACGATGATGCCTTTGGATAAGTTGGCGATATTTCCGCCTATGAAGATGCAATAGTATGATGCTGACTAGACAGATCTTAGTCTTGCAAATTAAAGGGGCAGAGCTTAGACCAAAAGGAAAGCTTAGTAAATAATGCTAGAGGCATTGGTTGCTTTTGAGAAGTAAATAGGTGGCAGAGTTTAGCCTCGAAAGGCAGAATGGTAGCTTTATGCAAGATGCAAATGCAGATTGAGGTAGCATTTAACATCGGAAGGCAGAATGGTAGCTTTATGCAAGATGCGAATGCGGATGGAGGTAGTGTTTAACCCGGGAAGGCAGAAAGGTAGCCTTATGCAATATGCGAATGCAGATGGAGGTAGTGTTTAACCTCGGAAGGCAGAAAGGTAGCCTTATGCAATATGCGAATACAGATGGAGACATCGTTTATTCTCGGAAGGAAGAATGCTAGCCTTATGCAATATGTAAGGAAGGACGACATAAATTCTTAGCTGGCGTTAATTGCGGTAGATCATTTCTACCATTTCTGCAAGTATGAGTGCTCCTCCAGTCAGCACTCTATGAACCATGTACGAACCTTTCCAGTTGGGAGATAACTTCCCCTTGGCTTCATCTTGATGCGGAAAGATTTTCTTTAACAACCAGCTTCCCTGGTGTGAATCGTCTCGGCTTGACTTTCTTGTTGAAGGCACTGGCCATTCTGTTCTGATATAGTTGACCATGACATACTGCATTCATTCTCTTCCCGTCTACTCGTAACGGCTCCTTACCTACTCTAAATCGCTGAGCTCTAATTCTTGTATAATTCTTAGAGATGGAATCTCCAAACAACCTATGTACCATAAACTAGCATATAGAGAGTTGCCCTTGTTGATGTGCGGACAGTGGTGCGGTATCCCAATAAGGCGAATGATAACTTTTCATGCCACTAATTGTGCCTTTCTATCATCTTCCTTAGTATCTTCTTGATGTTTTTGTTAGCAGCCTCTACGGCTCCATTCATCTGAGGTCTGTATGCTGTGGAATTCTTGTGTTTGATCTTGAAAGTTTCACACATAGCTTTCATCATGTCACTATTGAGATTAGAACCATTGTTGGTGATGATTGACTCTAGAACTCCGAACTGACAAACAATGCGGTCACGGACAAAGTCGGCCACGACTTTCTTAGTAACTGCTTTGTAGGAAGCTGCTTCGACCCATTTAGTGAAGTAGTCAATGGCGACCAGAATGAACGTGTGGTCATTGGAGGTGGAAGGCTCGATTGGTCCAATAACGTCCATACCCCAGGCGGCGAACGGCCATGGTGAGCTTGTTGCATTGAGCTCACTCGGGGGCACATTTATCATATCTTCATGTATCTGGCAGCGGTGGTGTTTCCAAACATACTGGATGCAGTTCATTTCAATAGTCATCGAAAAGTAACCAGCACAGTGTATCTTCTTTACCAGAACAAAATCGTTCATATGTGGGCCGCAGGTCCCAGCATTAATTTCTTCCAGCAATTTTGATACCTCGTTGGCGTCAACACACCTTAATAACCCCAAATCGGGAGTCCTCCTATACAGGATTCCTCTGCTATGAAAGAAATTCTTGGACAATCTCCGAAGTGTGCATTTATGAGTGGAATTTGCAAGCTCGGGGTATTCTCCTTTTGCCAAGTACTCCTTGATGTCATGAAACCAAGGATTTCCGTCTGCTTCTTCTTCAACATGGGCACAATAAACTGGCTGATTATGGATCTTTATAGGAATAGGGTCAATGAAATTCTTGTCCGGATGCTGGATCATTGAGGACAAAGTAGCCAATGCGTAGGCGAACTCATTCTAGATTCTAGGGACGTGCCAGAACTCTATCTTTGTGAACCTCTTTTTTAATTCCGGTATGTGGTGCAGATACGGCAGTATCTTGGAATTCTTAGTTGCCCATTCTCCTTGTACCTGATGTACCAATAAGTCTGAATCACCGATCACTAACAGCTCCTGGACGTTCATGTCAATGGCCATATTGAGCCCAAATATGGAGGCTTTATATTCGGCCATATTATTGGTGCAAGGGAACCTAAGTTTGGCGGATATCGGATAATGCCGACCGGTCTCTGATACTAGGACTACTCCAATACCGACTCCCTTGAAGTTTTCTGCTCCATCAAAGAACATCCTCCAACCATAATAGGGTTCTGCAATATCTTCTCCTATGAATGATACCTCTTCATCAGGAAAATATGTTTTCAGGGGTTCGTATTCTCCGACTATGGGATTCTCAACAAGATGGTTTGCTAGAGCTTGTCCTTTAACTACCTTCTGAGTCACGTAAACAATGTCGAATTCGCTCAGCAGGATTTTCCACTTGGTTAGCTTGCCAGTGGGCATGGGCTTCTGAAAGATGTACTTTAATGGATCCATCCTTGATATAAGATATGTTGTGTAGGCACAGAAGTAATGCCTCAGCTTTTGGGCGACCCAAGTTAGAGCACAACAGGTACACTCTAATAGAGAATACTGGGCCTCATATGGAGTTAACTTCTTACTGAGGTAATAAATAGCTTGCTCTTTCCTTCTTGTTTTATCGTGCTGCCCTAGAACGCAACTGAAAGCTCCATCTAACACAGCAAGATAGAGTAACAGAGGTCTACCTGGCTCGGGCGGTACTAGGACTAGCGGTGTTGACAAATATTCCTCGATTATGTCGAATACCTTTTGACAATCATCGGTCCACTTGGTCGCATCGTCCTTCTTCAGCATCTTAAAGATCGACTCACATATGATTGTAGAGTGTGAGCCTCCCCAAGAAACTCATCACATATTTCTTGTTCCTTGGTGGTGGTTCTTGAATGGCTTTGATTTTCTACGGATCCAATTATACTCCCCGGCGACTTACAATAAACCCCAGCAACTTCCCAGCAGGAACCCCGAATGCACACTTCGCGGGGTTTAGTTTCAGATTATATTTTCGCAATCTATTGAAGAACTTCCTCAAATCCTCCATGTGATCAGCAGCTTTCTTTGATTTGATAATGACATCATCCACATACACCTCGATCTCCTTGTGAATCATGTTGTGGAATATGGTGGTCATGGTCCTCATGTAGGTAGCCCCTGCATTCTTAGGCCGAATGGCATCATCTTGTAACAATACACTCCCCATGGCGTATTGAATGTCATTTTCTCAGCATCTTCCTCATCAATCCAAATATGGTGATAACCAGCGAAGAAATCCATGAAGGACTGCAATTCATGCTTGGTGCAGTTGACAATTAGAATGTGTATATTTGGCAAGGGGAAGTCGTCTTTCGGACTGGCCCGGTTGAGATCCCAGTAGTCAATGGAGACTCTGACCTTCCCGTCCTTCTTTGGCACAGGTACAATGTTTGCTAACCATGTCGGGTAATCCACTACCCGGAGAATTTTGGCGTTGATCTTCTTGGTAACTTCTTCTTTGATTTTCAAACTCATGTAGGGTTTGAACTTTATGAGCTTTTGTTTCACCAGTGGACACGTTGGATTGGTTAGAAGTTTATGAGCCACAATAGACGTACTTAGACCAGTCATGTCATCATACGACCATGCAAATATATCCTCATACTCTTTTACAAACTTTGTGTATTCTTTCTTTTCTGATGGTGACAAATGAATGCTGATGTGAGTCTCCTTGGTGTTTTTTGAATCTCCTAGGTTGATAACTTCAGTCTCGTCCAGGATGGACTTAGGTCTGTTCTCAAAGTTCTCAACTTCTTTGACAATCTCGTCAGGTATGTCTTCTTTGTCTGAATCAATGTCCATTTGCTGCGTTGTCTCATTGCATGTCACAGTCATCGGTTCATCAAGACAAGTAATAGTAATGCCCGAGGCTCGTCAGGATTTTGTCATCTTGATAGACTAGTTCTTGAGATATGTCCCCTTTGTTACAGTCTGTATAGAAGGGCCTTCCTCCCCCTCCTTCTCGAGAACAACACAGCAATCCAAATCCTCGTCCTCTAGGAACAAACTCCTCATCGCTGCAAGTGCTTCTTCTTCGTCTGATCCAGAAATAAAGTTGGCCTGCTTGAATGTCTGCTAGAGATGATGTATCAGCTGCTCCAAAGGGTAATAGGGACCGCGCCAAGGTGGCGACCAGTCGTTGAATTCCTGCCAAGTGTACTCATAACCTAGACCGAATGTAGTACCATGTTTCTTGAGTTTTATGGGCTTCGTGATCCATTGGAGGTTCTTACCTAGCCCTTTGTCTGGCTCATATCCTCTCCAATTTAGGATGCTCTAAATCTTTCTATCCCACCACTTTTCCTTGTCGATAGCATTGACCCTCTCAATGTGGTGGTAAGTTTTCCCGCCTATCTTCCTTTTTCTGTCAATCACCAGAATAGTTTGACAACCATAGATGGGGTTGCTACCGTCACCATGAATAATCACCTCTTGGTAGTTCCACTCAAATTTTACCTCCTAATGTAAATTTGACGCTACGACCCCAGCAGCATGAATCCAGGGTCATCCCAACAATAGGTTGTAGGATGCTGGCACATATATCACCTCGAAATCCACTTCGAACCAAGTCGGTCCCATCTATAGACATAGACTGATCTCCCTAGTGGTGAACCTCTGAGAACCGTTGAAGGCTCTCATATTGATCGCTCCATCACTTATCTCATGTATCCCTTTACCCAATTTCTTGAGTGTTAGCAACGGACAGATATTAAGACTGGAACCTCCATCAATCAAGATCCTTGTGATGAAATGGTCTCCGCATTGCACGGTGATGTGAAGCGCTTTGTTGTGCCCCAATCTTTCAGGTGGTAGCTCGTCCTCATGAAAAGTGATTTTGCGACTTTCGAGTACCTGGCCTACCATATTGGTCATTTCCCAGCTAGTGATGTTGTTTGGCACATATGCTTCACTCAACACATTCAACAAAGCATTTATGTGTGTTTCAGAATTCTGTAGCAAAGAGAGGATGGATATCTGTGCCGGTGTCTTGTTCAGTTGGTCGATGACTGAATACTCCTTAGCATGTACCTTTCTCCAAAGATCATCGAAACCTGTTACGAGAAGGGGAGGCCGGTTGACAACCTGCTTTCTTGATTCGGCCATATGCTCAGGGGTTTAGACCCTACCAGTTCTCGTCATACATACCCTGTGCTGCGACAGCCTCCTCCGACCTGACCTTGCCTTTCCTTCTAGCCTCGGCTGTATAGTCCCAAGGGATAGTGTTTGAATAGAAGGGTGGCGTGGTTGACATTGCCACTGGAATTTGTGCGGCCATACTTACTTCAAACGAAATGTGTGTTCAGGGTGGCAAGACTGCGAACTCGAATGGTGCTGGTGCATTTGCTGGAGATACAAACTCAACTTCAATTGGCACTGGTGGTGCTGCTTCAAAATCAAGTGGTATAGACATATTCACCTCAGCGTCATCAGATGGTTGAATCTGGACTATGATCGGTTTGAGAGTGACTGTAGGTTTCTTTGGGTCATCGCCTTCTGCGATCAACCCGATTGATCCCTCGGGATCCCAATCATCTTCTATTTCAATCATATGGATACCTCTACCCTAATGGTCTGGCAAAGGATTGTTGTGGACGTTTGGAGCGGGGTCTTTTGCCACAATAATATTGTTGTCAATGAGAGCCTGTATTTTATCCTTCAGAGAGCGGCATTCTTCGATGGTGTGTCCTTTCATGCTGCAATTGTATTCACAGGATTTTTTTGGGTTAACCCACTGAGAAGGGTTCTCAGGGGTGGCAGCAGGGATAGGTGTGACGTAACCAGCATCTTGGAGCTTCTCATACAGGTGGTCAATGGGCTCGGCTATGGCAGTGTATTGCTTTGGAGGGCGGCAATCAAAATTGGGACGAGGTCTGGGGAAGTTTTGGCGTGTAGGGGGTGATTGGTAATGGGATGGATGGGAATTGTAAGTGTGGTAGAAATGAGTGGGTTGTGAGTATCTGGGCGAAGCAGGTTATATGTGGGTGGTGGAGATTGGTAGCTGGGCGGTGGAGCTTGGTAGAAAGGTGGTGGAGCTTGGTAATTTGGTTAGGGTGCTTGGTAGTTTGGTGTTGGCTGGTATATGGTGGAGGTGTTGGATAAGTCTGGTATTTGAGTGGGGACTTGGCTATTTTTGCAACCATTACGGCTCCCACATCTCTCTTCTTAGACACACCACTAGACTGTAAAGCCTTGTTAGTGGCTTGCAAGGCTTCAAAATTTGTAATCATATCGCTTTTAATACCTTATTTAATCCGCTCACCCAATTTGATGATGTCGGAGAACTTTTGGCCTTAAACCATCATCAATCGTTCATAATACTACGAGTCCTGAGACCGGACAAAGAACTTGTTCATCTGCTCTTCCTCTATAGCAGGTCTAACTTTAGCTGCTTCGGACCTCTAACGAGTAGTATACTCGGGAAAGGTTTCTGTGGGTTTCTTCTTCAAATTTTGAATTTAGAACACATATGGTGTGTTCTCTGTGTTGAATCTAAACCTTTCCATAAAGTCAAACGCCATGCTTACCTAGTTTGACAATTTCTTGGGGTCTTGGCTGATGTACCAAGATAGTGTGTCTCCCTTCAAACTCCTCATGAACAACTTCATACGGATTCTTTCATCCTTCCCAACGCCAACAAACTTGTCGCAATAGGTCCTCAGATGGACTCTCGGATCACTAGTACCGTCAAACATTTCGAACTTTGGAGGTTTGTACCCCTCAGGCAGTTCGACATCAGGTTGTATACAAAGGTCTTCATAATTCAATACTTCAATTCCCTTGGTTCCTTTAACACCCTGGACTCGGCTGGTCAGTTTCTTAAGCTCCTCAGCTAGGTTCTTGATAAGTAAGTCCTTTCCATCAAACTCAGATACCTGTGAGATAGGAGGAGTGGAGTGGGTCACCGTTTCCACATAGATGAGATTGTTATAGGTGTGGAAATGGTCCTTTGTGGGGCTTTGAGGTTCTGGGATGAGTAGGGGAGTGTTATTTGAGGTGTGACAAACATTGCACTACGTCGGGAGAGTTTGGTTCTTTGGGGGAGTAGCGTGATGGTGAGGTGCAGGATGATTTTGCTATCTTGGGATATTTTGTGAAGGTGCAGGGTTTTGAGCATTTGGAAGGTCGACGTCGGGGACGTTGAGGGAAAATGACAGGTTGGCCAGATTCCGGACTTGATCGATTTCTTCCTGAAACTTCAACAATTTATGTTCAAGTGGTGACATGCAGGACCTAGATACCTCGTCCATTAGTGGCCTCTACCCGTTCAATCATATTCTCCTTTCTGGTGCCGCTGGACTCTTCCATCTTACTTTTGCCATTTTCTTTGCCCTTAGGAGGACTAGGAGGAGGAGTAGGTGGAGGGCCCTTGGATCTTGTGCGATAGGCTGATGATGCCGGAGTGCACGAACTAACCTTTGGGGAGGGGAATAATAAAGAAAAAAAAAGAAATAAAAAAAAAAGGTAACGAAGTCAGTGAGGATTATGAAAAAGAATATTGGGTATTTAAACACATAATGCAGAAATGTAAAGCGTGTCCTAAGTTGGGAACCTCTTTGTGCCCGAGGTAGGCCTTGCTTTCCTCGTACAATTTTCCCAGCTCGCGAAGTCCCAGCAACAGGTAGGTTCTGGCTAGATATCCTCCTTCAGCTCCCTCAGCCTTTTGACAATTCTCGACTCTTTTGATGAACTTCTCTTCCAGCTCGACTATACCTCGTTCCAAGTGCCCCAGCCTCTTGTTGGCGCTGATAGCCATGTCCTTCCATTCCTTGATCAATTTCTTGTTGGATTCATGTATCTTGTATTGATCATACTCACACTCCCAGATCCTTTTGCGCTGTTGGTTGTATTCGACTTGCGCCTTGGCCCTTTCATCTATAACCCTTTAACCTTGGACGTACCCCGACTTAATCTAACCACCCAGATCCTTTTCTAACCAACCAAGATAGAAAGGGGTACAACCGGAATGATACATGTCTGGCTCGATGGTGTCTTTCTCAAGTATAATCTTGCAGTTCCACAGGTGCTGAGCATGTCACTTATGAGAACTGTCATCGTTTTGAATGTCTGCTCGAAGATGGCTCATCTTCTCGACCCTAGGTATGACTTGCTTCCTACCTGGCCTCATAACTCGAAGAGGGACGTAAGGGTATGTCCCCCTTAGACCAATCAGTATCAAAAATGATTCATCTCGGGATCGAATGATGAACTCATCCGTCGAAAACCACTCAAACATCCATTGAACCTGTGCTTCAGTCAAGTTACCAAAAAGATCAACCCATCCCTCGACATTTACAGGCTGAGCGAACATGTCAGGGATTCATTTGCTTTGGGTGATGGAAAGCGATGTTGTCATCCCACATTCGGCGGTGAATGTCTTGTCAGTATTCGCCTCTTTAGACATGTTCCATGAGCCAGAGTTGAAGTAATAAATTGCAACATTCGAAATGCTTTGCTCCTTGTCTGCAATGATCATGGGCACAATGTTGAAGTCTTTCCCATCTACCCCTTCCATTATGGTCTTAGTTACCATGGCCAGCCTGGTATGGATCATTTCCTTCTTCATCGGGAATATGATCAAACCCAAAAATCAAACCAAACACGAACACTCGGCGATGGATGTGTCCCAGAGAGGTGATATCAAACTCGTCATGATAGGTACGGTATGATTTGTTATGGCCATACCTTTCGTACAAGTAGTCAAAAGGAATGTGTGAATCCTTCAAACACACCAATTCTGCATTCTTTTTCAGGCCCATCATTTTGAGGAAACTTTTGCATGTGCTGTTCTCAGGCATCAACAACCCTGGAGTTTCCCATACTAGGTTAGCCAGACCTCCTATATCTTCTATAAAAGAGTAGCAGCCTCTATTATCATTTTGTTAGGCTGGATTTCTATGAAAGATGGTAAGTTACCCAAGTTTTTCCTGACGATAACTTTGTCGCTAAAGTGCAGATCCTCCCACCAACTCAACAGTTTTGGGTGGATATTCGAGACCATGCCGAATCTGGAAACTTCGTGCCCCATTTTTCTGCAAAGCAAATAAGGTTAGGCCCTTACCCCCACCGGACTCGACTATTTAACGTCAATAATTAGCAGGAAGCATTTAGTTCTCCAAATCAATGCACAGAACGTGAGGGTGTTCGTTTGGGTTTAGGGAAACCCGATGGACTTCTGGATAAGGCTATCTTAAAAGCTATCGTGCAGATGACACTTTAGCTCGACTAGGTTTGACCACGATGCATGCAACAGTGCAACAGAGTAAGGTTTCTATGGGGTTTTAGACCGGTACTCTTGAGCGGAAAACTCAAAGGGGAAAGGCACGGAACCGTCGACTGCACCGCTGATCGACTAGTTTTACCGCAACTTAGCCTTTCCGAATTTAGTGGGTAATAATAAGAAGAGCGCAGCCACTCATCAATTGCTATAGTATTTTGTTTGAAACGAGTGGATTATGAATGTTGAGCATGATTATGCAATAATAAGTATTAAAACAAGTTGTCACGTATTTGCACGTTAAAGAAAGCAGTAAAAACAACAGTAATGATTTAAAGCAGTTACAAAAGAAAACAAAGAGACATGTTCGTCTCCTCTTTGAGGAAAACTAAATACCTGAAGTAAAAAATTAATTGCACGTAAAGGGAAGAGGAAAGGGTGCAAGTATTTAAACAAAAATAAAGGCACTAATTCACGAAAAAATTTGAAATGGTAAAAGCCTGGATATCCCCAGCAGAGTCGCCATGCAGTTGCCACCCCTTTTTCCCCAAGCGCTCCTTTCGGGGCCACTTGAAAGGGTTTATGACATTGGTTGAGACAACTCGTTCCTTTTGGGAAAGGGGTTTGCATACTTTGAAGAGTCGCCACCTAACAATTTTAACGGTGCATTAGGGCACCTAAGGGGTTCAATTACAACTACGTTACTAACTTGAGACTGGGTAACGTGCTTGAAATTATCATAAGGGGAAGGTGTTAGGCACCCCTCAAGATCTACAAGTGTGGTTCCCAGCCAAATGGTTTCTGTGAATTTGTACGGCTTAGAAAACAAACAAATAAAGGCTCAAATAAGAGGGGATTTAAGTCTTAAGCATGCAAATGTTTGAAAATAGTAAAGAAGATTGGATTTTGAAAGGATTACAATCTAAGCATATAAAAGGTATCCTAGGTTTTTAATAATATGGATCACATCAATGCAATACCTGGTATCACTCCTCGAAGAGGGGCTACACGTGGTATTAGCGCACCGGTCATCATGTCCATAGTCTACCCTTTCCCACCCCGTGAAAGTAACTAAATCGAGTGTTGGTCTCGACATCTATTGCATGTTGTTACCCATCTCTTCCTATCAGTCCCGGAGGAAATTAGGACTCATATCTAAGGGGAGGTGCTAGGCAGACCCTCAGGTTTTAAAGGTAAAAATTCTAGGGCAACAGATAACAAAACAAGTAGGACTGCAGATAAAGGGAAAGCATGGAAAGCAGATAAAGGCTCAAGTATTCCTCCACACACGGTACACATAAACAACATGTCTCATACACAAGTAAGGTCCATATTAATTCAGAATCCTAAAGCATGGTATTCAAGTGATTTAAAAATATCAAAGAAACAGGCATTTTGTTTCATCACTCAGAGAGGAACTCCTAATCAGTCTTGCCTACTGATTTTAGCATGCTGACAGTTGAAAACTAATCACAAAGGATATTTCTAGTTTTGTTTCTTTATGGCTGATTACCTAATAACATGCAGCAGTAGTTAGACTAGGTGTTGTTAAGCGGGTATGAATGAAATCCTAAGACATGGTATCTAATGCACAGGTAGGGATACGGAATATAGAATCCTAAACAGGATTTCTAAATGCACAATAATTAGAGCATTAAGCACGATTTCAGAATATGCAAGAGTGGTAGTTTATTTTAGTGTCGTTTATCCTAAACAGGATCTCTAAGTGCACATAGCAATATGAAACATGATTGCAGAAGATACCAATTATTAACATTATTTACCCTATCACAGAATTTTTCTAAGTGATGAATGACAGTACTGAAACAAGATGCTGAAACAGTGTTCATAAAGACCAAATAGCATGATTGCATGATATGCTTTGCACATATTGATCCTAAACAAGATTCTATTGCACAAATAAGGATTGAAAACCTAATAACATGGTTTCTACCCTTAATTACACTACGGCATGCATATTACCCATCCCTTTTCACTATCCAGCCCCAGAGTTGTTTTACAAATGATTATTACAGGCCACTTGTATAAATTACACAACTAGAAACAAGAAAACAAGAAGTTAACTATAGGGAGCCTTCATAATAGGCCCAAATCTCAGAGTCCTCAATGCCAAGTGTTGTTTCACAACCTTTCTCATAATCCGGGTGTGTCAGAGTTTCCTAAGGACCTCAAGGGCTCTCGGTCAGTGCTCACACCCAGATTTCATAGCCAAGATAGAGTAAGTGCAGTGTGGAAAAGCCAGCTCTTGTGTGTCAAAGTTCAGAGGGAGCTGAAGGGTCCCAAGGCAATGCTCACACAAAAGGGGCAGAACCTAAGGGGGTCTAAGAGTATAGTGAGAGTGCTCGACATAGTTTTGAGGAGTTTCAGTAGGAAAACAACTTTGAAATAGTTTTGAAAAAAAAAGGAGAGACTTAGTGAAAGTAGTTTTTTCATAACAAAAGGTTTTACTGATGAAAACAGTTAGAAAGAACACCATTCTTAAAACAAGTTCAGCATCACACAACAGGACCAAGCATGCTCCAATAATCACAAGTAGGCTTATGGGACTTGAGGGACAAATACAGAGCAAGTAAGGGTAAGCATGTAGCAGGCAGAAATACATATAGGCATGCAATCAGAAGCTCCTAAGGGTTCAGAGGATCAAGGGTACAGTAAAGTGCCGGATTAGATTAACATATCAACATCAAACAACTAAGACTATGATCACTAATGTACCAATCATAGGCATGGGGATTCACATAAGAAACAGGTGCTAAGTATACAGAAACATGCTAGTCATTGACAAGTAAAGCAAAACATAACAGGTAGAGGGGATTCAGGATCTTAATTACATGTTGAACAATAGAATAGTAAATAGAAGCAGATTAGAAACACAGTAAATTGCAACAGTAATAGAAACATATTGGTTTGAGGAATGAAATCTGAATTAGAATATACCAGTGAAGTGAAGAAAGAAGAAACACAAAGCAGAAATAATAGAGGCACAGTAGTTAGCCTTGGCTTGCAGCCGGCTAACTTAGAATAGTAGCAAGTAACACAGATGAGAGAATAGAGAGAAAGTTTTAGTTGTGAGAGAAAGAGTTGAACAGATTCGTTCGTTCGTTACTTAATGAATGAGTAGTGTATATATATATATATATATATATATATATATATATATATAGTTTGAAAACAGAGGGTAGATAAGGTAGGAATCAAAGTTAACCCTTAATTGAGGGACTGGGTATCAATCAATATAGGTATCCCTTAATTGAAGGGGTTAAGTTCAAACGGTTAGTAGGCAAATATCAAATAAGAAAAGTTCCCATATGTGATATGCATATAACATATAAGGAAACAATTTCAAACCAGTACTAGTATGCAATTGAGACTAGGTTCAGAATATTTCAGTTAAGGAAATAGCATAAGGATCCGTGTGATAGCATAGTTGACCAAAATAAGGCAAGGAAATATTTTAAATGTTGTAAATCAGTAAGAAAATCATCACAAAAGATCAATGAGAGGTTCAGTTACAGGAAATTAGGGGTTTAAACAGGAGTAATGCTGATTCCTGTGAGTGCACGAAGTAAACATACAATAGGACAGGAAAATCAGAGATTCAAGTAAAAATCACATAGAATCAAGGATTCAATACTACCACACAGTAAATGATTAAAGGAATTAACAAACGAACATGATATAACAGGGAGAATAAAAGAGTCAGAAACCATAATGACTGTAGCAGCAAGAAATCACATAGGATTAGAGATTCATCTAAACAAAACAATAACAACTACAAAGATTAAACAGAGCAACTACAACATAAGCAGAAGAATCCAAAATCAAGAACCCTAATGAGCAAAAATAGGATAAAAATCATAGAAAACCCAGGACGTATTCATAAGAGACAGACACATATACAAATGAAAAGAGTAGATCAATAAAGGCAAACCTAAGATTATAATACAGTGTTAAAACTAAAGTTTTAACATAATAAACTATGAAAAAGAGATTTTAATAGAAATCGTTTAAAAATACGAGAAGAATCTCAGAAGAACCCTTAAATATGAAGAAATCGTTTTTGCGGAAGGTTTTTTAGAAACCCTAGTTGGAAAACAAAAATCATTTTAGGAAAAATGGAAAACCCTTAAAGAAAACATCAAAACAACTTGAAATATGTATAGATCTGTTACAGATCTAGAAAGATTGGGGGTTTTAGAAGTTAGGGTTTCGAAGAGAGATCCCAAAGAGGAGACAAAAACTCAAGGTTTTAGCAGTTTCCACCGGAAAGTGTAAGAACCTTACTCGGACGGCCATGGGTGGCCGGAAAATGGCATGAAGGACCATAGGTAGGAGTTGAACCGCTCCAGGTTCACCTGAGGACCGCAGGACAGTGTCAAACCCGGTGTGGGGTGATACATAGGCTAGGAGAGGTGAGAGGTCATGGTCTCGGGAGAGAAAGGTGGTCGGAGAAGATTAACAGAGCTCATCGGAAGGGGGGAAGGTGAGAAGGTTCTAGAGAGAACCAGAGATAGAGAGAGGGAGATAGAGAGACGATTGAGCGTGCAAAATGAGATGAAGGGGGAG